>JAVSCE010017011.1:0-49291 GCA_032199065.1 Smutsia gigantea | reverse complement strand
AAGATTGGCTTTCTCTATTCCTACTAAGTTTTTGTCTGTTCTATTACTTACTGAGAGAGAGAAACTAAAATCTCCCACTCTGGATTGTTTTATTTCTGTTAATTTTTGTTATTTATTAGATGCACTTTGAAGCTGCACTCGTAGATGCATACAGATTTAGAATTGTTTTTTCTTGCTGGATAGACCACTTTTGTGAAATGTTCATTTTTAAATCTAAAGTAGTATTTCTTAAAATATTTATCTAATTCTTGTCTAGCTGATATTAGTATAGGTACTCCAGCTTTCTTTTGGCTATTTGTATGGTTTATTTGTTCAAACTTTTATTTTCAACCTTTCAGTATCCTTAGAAGGTGTGTATCTTAGAAGAATCAAACAGTATTTTTAAATCCAGTTTGACAGTATTTGTCTTTTAGCTGGAATATTTGGTCTGTTAATATTTAATGCAGTTACTAACATACTTTGGTTTAGATCTGTAATCTTTTAATTTTGTCTATTTCCTACATTTTTGGTTCTTTGTTTTTCCTTTGTTAATTTGGATTAATTGGGATATTATTTTATTTCTATTTTCTATTTGTTATACATTTTTATTTGTCTCTTAGACTTTAAAGATTAAAAAAATCTAACCAAAGCTATAATTTTACAATTTACCACATCCTTTGGCTTTCACGATGCAAGAATAAGTTCCATATTAAAAATGGGAAAGCTGAGACTCCAGGATACAAATTTGAATTTAATAACATCTAACAATAATTCTATGCTCTTTCCACCACTCTTGCCTGACCATTATAAAAGAAACGACAATCTTTCCACTCATTGAGCCCAAATATGTTTGTTTCTACCATTGGAACTACAGTAAATAAATGAAATCCTTTCTTTTCTTGATGCCATCTCAGTTTTTGGAGATACTCATCTCCCCTGGGAAGTTTTTCAGATTCAACATCCCAAGATGTTTTTGTTGTTCTTTATATGCCTGATTTCCACATTCTCTACCATCTAAGAGGTACAATTTTGGAAATTCAACAAAGCTTAGTCAGTTTTACTTCTAAATATAAATTCAGAAGGACCCATACTCTGTTTTGGTTATCAATAAGATGAAAGTGAACAGAATACTCTCCTGAGACATCAGCAGTAATAGAAAAACAAAGCAATAAAGAAGAAAAAAATTGATAAATACTAAATAATAGAATGGCATGATTTAAAATATAGCACATGATTTGGGCACCACTTTTAGGAAGTGAATTCTCTATTTCTTCATTTTAGATCAGATATTAAAATAAAAACTAGCCAGTTTTCAGATTTGCACAATTAAATGTATGAGCAATGTATATATATAAAACCAAATGTGGATTTGTTTCCTATTTATTTGGTATATATGTATCATATCAGAAATGATGAAAATAATAAATAATTTAAAATACCATTTATAAATAGAGGTAAAGAAATAGTCTCAGAGAAGTTAAAATATTTGCTAAAGTCATAGTTGTAGAACTAAGACTCGAACATAGGTTTTGTCTGTCAGTTAAAATTTTCTCCTGTTAATTCATGGTCAAAGAATGGTTTTTGTAATTGACAGATAGGTTTCTTTATATTCAATTTTACCTCTAACCTTCTCCAACACCAGACTTGCTGTTCTTCAACTCTGTCACTTCTCAAGTCAGACTGTCTTCACCAAAACTCCCTTAACCCCTAACCCGTCAAAAAAGGATTCAATGCTAATTTATTGTAGTTAAGTTTCTGCAGTGTGCTTTACCATAAGAAAAGCTGAGAAAAATCATTTTAGTATAGTCTCAGCTATTTTTTTCCCCTTAAACTTGTAAATATGCTAATTATTATATCAGAGATCTCTCATTCTAGTGGTGAAGTTACCCTCTGGCATACATCAACTCTTGCCAGGCACTTCATGGTTCTGAAGGCTGGTAGTTGGTTTAACATACAATGACTGGGTGCCTTACACTAGACAAACACAGCTCCTCTCCTCTCCTTCATCTTTAATTTTTTGTCTCTTTTGATATGCGTTTCCTAAAATGTTTGTATTTGCACATCCTGTCCTACAGAGGATCCACTCATTCCCTTTCCCATTATTTCTTTATTTCTCCAGACTCTTTCCTTATTGTCCTCTTACCTCTCTTCCCCTTGGCTTCTGCTAGCCCTACATCAGAGAACCATCCTGTAGTGACAAGCACCTGTCAGCTCAAAACTATGACCATGGCAAAGGTTAAGTGTCCTTTCCCTAGGAGAATGAGGAATCGGGATAATCCTTTTCTCAGAACATAGTATCTTCCCTGCTAGTCCCCTTTTCTTCTAGAGTTTCCTGGCTCTTAACTCTCAACACTGCTTCTTTATGCCAGAACACACAAGATTTACCAGGTCCAGCATCTGAAATTTGCTCCCCTTCACAAAATGAAACGTCAAATATGTCTAGGATCAAATCAAGGGGCCCAATTACTGTAGTCTCAGCTCTAGGCAAGTGTGTTTTGGAGAGATGGACTTTGAGGACCCCAACTTGAAAATAAGACAGCAAGGAAATTCTGACCCTATTGCCACAAAGAATGTACAGGAATCTCGAATGCAGTTCTGGACACTTGTAGGAGCCCTGTTCTTTCTTTGAGAGAGTTTTCTACTCTTGAGCGCATAGCACGCCATTCTACTCATTATTTAAACATGACTGACTCATTTACCAAAGCCCTAGTGCAAATGCTGTTTGCCCCTTCCTTAGGCAAACAAATAAAATGAAATAACATATTAAGTGCAAATATGGGCAAGAGGCGTGGTATCCATGGTATCGCAGCCCTGTTGTTTGAGAGACTGCACCAGGAACAGGACAGCCATATGCTCCCAGTCAGTGTGTCTATTTCTAGAGCAGAATGGAGTTCTGAGATCTTTCCCATCCAATCTGTTTGCTGATTATGTCAGCTGATTCATATTCCTACAGAGATGAAGGCACCATATTGAGGGGCATGCTGTTTCCACACTCCACCATGGTCCCATCTGACAGATAGTTATTCTGTGCTAGGTGCTTGTGGGGATGTCACCTAAGGCCTCAGGATGTGGGTGTCAGGGCTGTAGTTCTATCTCAGTCATTTTCTCCAGGGGCCCAAAGTAAAATACATCTATAGATCTTTGCCTGAGAAATATCTCAGTAGATAGAAGAAAACAGTAAATTCAATTTCCTGCCTTCAGTCATTTTCCTATTCTTTTCTTTATGAAAAGATGTGCAATAGAAATAAATACTAAAAATGATAAATTTCTCAGGATCACATACAAATTCAAAACATTTCTATTATATCTAACTCTCTAACTATGGCCATGTGGCCTTGGAAACACTAAGAATTTATACATCTGAATGTCTTCATTAGATGTGAACTATTGAATTCTGATCATAAACATTTTTATTTTATATAACGTCACAATAGTGATTTAGACCTTGTTAAAAGTTTGAAGAAGGGACACTTGCATTCAAAGAAGTCCTTAATTAAGGTAATAAAATCATTGTTTCTTTTTCAAAATACAGATGCTAATTTATTATTTTAATTGCTATTCTTTCTTTGAAATGTATAGTCCAGATACTATTTTTAGTTACAGATATTTCATAATTGCTCATTCATATGGAAGTATGCACATGTCAGGGACAAACCAGAGCATCTCTTTGTATATAGCATAACTTTAGTTAAGGTGGTGAGAAAAAACACAGTATTCTGTATGTATGACATCTTTTAGAAAGACCATAGTCTTATTGATATTCTCAGTCAAGAATGTAAAGGGAGACAGTTTATACAATGATCCCATACAAGGGCTTTGAATTCAGGTATTATTTTATCACTTGCTAGCTGTGTGACCTTGTTCATCATCCCTATTTTCTTTAGGCTATCCTCACTGAGCAGAAAGGTCAGTTCATATCTCAAATCAGATCTGAATCATACCTGAAGAGATGGAAGACACCATCTGGTCCAGTCTTACACAGGCAGGAAAACATGGAGCTAATTGTTACATTTTCTAGTCTTCCTTTCTCTACTGAAAGTCCTAATAAAACTTGTGATTATTTCCTGACTTTGGTATTTTCTTTCCATATTTGTAATCTTGGAGTCATCTTGACTACTTTTTCCTTTGTCTTCCTTATGTTATAGCTGAGACTTTTTGGTTAGCCACATTTTTTGCCCCGTTAAACACAAAGAAGTTCATCTACTTGTTACGACTGGACTCTGGTTCCACCAAACACACTTGGTTTTGAAAATATCTCAAAGGTAAATATCTTATTCTGCAAAATTATTTCAAATTCCCTACAGATCTTAATACAGATTGCTTAACAGAGTAAATGGTAAGTGCTCAACTGCTACATTTTTTTCCAGGTATGCTGGTGTGTACTTAATCACATTGCAGAGATTCATTCATTTGGAAAAGAAAAAAATGGAATACTTAAAACACATCAATATTATTCATTTTCTTTGCCATTTGCTGCTCTTAGAGTTAAAGTTCTGTGGACATTCGGGGGTTGAAAAATAGCTTTAAAAACCACAAAGAGGTCACTAATGTTGACAATCCTGAATCCCTCTGAAAAATAAGCACCTGCTCTTCTTATTTACTATAATAACAAATGCCTGGTCTCTGTACAGGTCAAACAGGTTTCTTAGATCTTTCAAAAGGCAATTATTTGATATTAAGACTTTAGCTGTATTTGGTCCTTGGTAATAAGATCTTAATCAAATATTGGGGGCTTCTAATATTATGAAAGTGACTTGGCTAAATGCTAATGGAGAAAGTGTAGGCAGTGGGAACGGCTTCACTGCAGTACACATCTGCATCCTGTAACCATGTTTTCACTTGCAATGCATGTGGGGAACAAGTCCAAGATGACCTCCAGACTGCTACTTAATTATTTCATATGCTTAATTATGGCTTGCTTCAAAATCATGTTTTGGTTAGCCACTGAGGTAAAAAGCTGGTTAGGCCTATTAAAAACTTAGTTAAACAGAAAGCAAAGGACGCATCTTGCCTATTTACATGCCTGCCCCTCACATTAGGTGTGAGCATCTTGTTAGCAGGAATTATTTTTTTCAAATAGCATTCTCAGTGCCTACCCAGTATTGGGCCCATAATAGGTGCTAAACAGGCAATGAGTGGGTACCTGATTTATATCACCCTAAACACATATATGCTTTGGGGATTTAAAGGGAAGTATATTATTATCTACTGCCCAAATCAAGCATGATTCAGGTAAAAATTCTAGAACTGCATCGTCCAATATGAGTCTTGGACACATGTGGCTGTTTACATTTAAATTCAACCTAATAAGGATTAAATAAAATAAACTTCAGTTCCTTAGTTGCATAGCCATATTTAAGTACTCAAAAGCCAAATGAACCTAGTGGCTACCATATTGGGCAGTGCAGATATTGAACATTTCCTCCATTGCAGAAAGTTTTATTGGACTGCTCTCTTCTAGAAAATGTGGTATTTTCTTCAAATAAAAAAATAAAACCCCACCATGACAGTATATAAATTCCAGCATAATCAGGTGATTTTGCAAAAACGAATACCCACAACTTTAAGGAATCCTGGAAAGACTCAATCAACTATTTCTTCATCAGTCTCTATTTATGGTAGTCTTAAACTCTTAGTAGCTCTCTAAGAGCTTTGTAATAAATTGAAAAGGCTATAGAGAAAAAAAAATACACCTTAAACAAGTGGTTGCCATGCTTGTGCTTGCTAAATATTCAGATTCCCCCATATTACCTGCAAGATCCTGATCCAATAGGTCTGAAGTGCCTTAATGAAAATATATTATTAGATCTCCTCAGGTGATTTTGTTGCACGTGGCCCAAGGGCCACATGTGGCTATTTGTTGAAAAATTTAGCCTAAGAATTATAAGGATTAGATTCTTGCTTCATCTCTTCAATAAAATGTATTGACTCATCTATGTTGTGGGCCCTAATTCAGGCACTTGGGTTATAAAGAAAGAGAAGCTGTCACTGGAGAAGGTATTATTGGTTGGACTTTTTGCAAATTTGTTCCTACACCAATCATAGGCGCCCTAGCCACCACTCCCTGTGGAAACCTGCACCTAGATATTCCCCACGTGGAGTCTGTCTCTGTGTGCAAAGCTGAGTCCAGGAAGGACCTGATAGCAGCAGTAGAAGTTGTAGTAGTTACAGAGGGAGAAGCAAAAGGAGAGAAAGGTGGAGGAGGAAGAGAAGGTGGAGGAGGGGGGTGGAGGAGGAGATGGAAAAGGAGAGGGAGAGAAAGAAAAAAAGAAGGAAAAAGGAAAGGGCTTGAGAGAGAGGAAGGAAGGAGAAGACACAAACTTGGTGATTGGATGCCAGGCAGGGCAATAAGTGAGAGAAAAGAGTCTGGGATGGCTTTCAGCTTTCTAAAAGGTAGTAGGGCCATTCAATTAAACAGGGAAAACAGGAAGAAGAGTCGTTTGGGGGGAAAAAGATGTTCAGTTTTGGTATGTTGACATGTGTGCTGCCTCTGGTACTTCAAAGTGCAGACATGCCGAAGGCAGCTGGAGATACAGTTTAGAACTTTCAAAATATAGATTTGGGATGCATCAGTGTTACATGAAACCATGTGAGTGAATGAAATGATACTGTGGAGAGAGAAGGCTCAGAAGGATGGGAATTTGGTGGACATAAGTATTTCAGGCAGTGATACTTAACCTTTTGTGGATCCATGACCTTTCTGAAAAATCAGATGATTTCTAAAGAATGTCAAATTTCACAGACTGTAACGTTTTATAGATTCCAAGGTGTTCAGACCCCTGTTGAGAACTTCTACAGATTTCAGGTGTTTAAATGATGAAAGAGGAAGGAGAGCCTATGAAGAACAGTGAGAAGGGGAGTTAAATAGCAGGAAAACGAGATTTCCAACTCAGGGAGACTTATTTATCTGACTCAATGCAACAGTAGATATAAACCTTTTAAATGAATACCCTGCTTCTCTTATATTCCTGTTTGTAAATCAGGAAAGCAAGAGTGCACATTTAGAAGTAATTTATTAAGTTTTTTCTACATAGTCCCTCAGAGTTAACAACTGAATTCCCTTGCCATTCTGTTTTGGGTTTTCTTTCTTTGACTTATAGAAGCCATAGCTTATGTAACTCAGAAAGAGAGTTTCTTAGAGTATTTCGACATTCCCACAATGATTTCCTTTTCCATATAGGTATAAAATAGGGATACAGCAAGGCCAGCATGCATCTGTGATTCACTGGGATCCCCACCTTTTATGTGCCGCACTCACCCACAGAAGTGATGATGACTGTGAAATGAGTTTCATCTCGCCTTCCAGTTACATTGTTGTAAGCACAGCACACGTAATCGGTTGTCTTCTGGGCTCCTTTCTCAGATGCTACTTCCAAGTGAGGCCCGTGCTTAATGACAGAGGTTGTATTGTCAGTCTTCCGGATCCAGGAGTAGGTGTTGGGGGGATAAGAGTCAGCAGAACAATCAAACAAGATGGCTTCTCCAATGTCAACAGTAAACACTCCCCCTACTTTTAGCCCTTTATCAGAATTAACTTGAAGTCCATAAGGTCCATCTGCATTAATTAAAAAAAGAAAGAAAGGAAGGGATGATATAAATAACCATGACATAGTTAATGAATTTGGGCTTGCTTAGTAATATTTTACTTTCTGTGAAACTCTTCATGTTAAACTTTGGCAAATAGACCCTCATTTAGACTCCCAAGAAATAATGAGGGCCTAAAATTGCTTTATTCTGATATTTATGAAAATGTAAATTATTTTAAATGTGATTGAACTTATTTGAAATAGTGAAAGCCTTGAAATTTAGTATATAATTTATAAGATTATAATAGTCATCATAATAGTGGTACTAAGCTTTTGAGTAATGAACTGGTAAATCTGCAATCTTGTTAGACAGAGTCTGTCTTTTTGAAACTGTAATTGCATTTGAAGCACTTTTTAAATAGATTATGGTCTCTATTTTCTCTTTGGCAACCATACTTTGAGTATTATCTGTTTTTCTTTTCAGTGCTTGGATGGGTTATGCAAATATCCATAAAATACATTGTTTCACATGCAATGCAAATTTGTACAAATAGATATAGGAGTGTTCTATATTCTTATGATACTTTAACAGTTAAAGAATTTTAAAAACTCCTCCCTGCAAGCTAAACTTAGAATTCCATTTGGAAAAAATACATTTTCTTTAATAATAATTAACAAATATTCATTGATCAGCAATGAACTACTTAATCATGGATATCCCATGGTTTTTTCCCTCACACTGCAATATTCCTATAGCATTTTGCTATTTCTATGCAGTAGATTGCCTGCAGATGAACACACATTTCCCATTGCTTTCTTCAGAAGTAAGTAAAGAGAGAGATTAAAAAAATGTTCCCAATGAGACAGGTTTTTCTCCTTCAGTCTGAATCTTGGCTTATATTCTAAAAGCTATAAGGTTTAGGCATGACTGTGCTCATTTTTCATCAGATCATAACCAACACTTATTTGCCTTCTGAAGGTATTTTAAGTACTTATACAGACAACCACATTTAATCTTTAGGACAATCATAAGAGGTAGATGTTATTATTCTGATAAGATGAAGGAAAAGGTGTTTAAAAAATTAATTTTCCCATGGTCACATAGCTATTAAATAGCAGAGACAGAACTCTAAAACATATGCATTTAACCACTCAAATTATTTCTCTAAAAAAAAGTAAGTGGTATAACTTTCTATATCAGAATAATTTTTTTGTGGTCTAACTACATTAGTTCTATAATAAGTTATCTAATTATATATTAATTCTGTACTCAGTTATTCAAGTAATCAATCCACAAATATTTTGTGCCTTGGTTGATGTTGATTTTCCCTAAGATAATAAGTGTTACATAAAATATTTAATATATGAGAGAGAAAAAAATGTGCACAATATAGTTCCTACTCTCTATGGATGGTTTGTTCAGTAATAACCTAATTTCAAAGGTCCTGATTTCAAAATAAAAGTATCAACTGATGATCTCATTGTGTGGAATAATATAATGTAGTGACCAGACAGTAAGATAACTAGGTTAAATTCTTAGTTTTGTCAATGATTAGTTAAGTATTCTTCAGAAGTCATCTAAACATTTTGGGTCTCACTTTCCTTACCTTTACTATAAGAAGGTTGACTGTATAACTGCTTCTTTCTACCTCTGATACACCATCATTCATGCCACTACAGCTATTTTGGACACTGGTAAGCCAACCTTAAGTTTTCGGATTCCTAGAGTGGTTCTCTATTACGTCAACATTTTCTGACCAATCTGTACGGGGGAAACAAATTTCCTACAATATAGCAGAAATTAAAGATGAAAAACAATAAATTATAGTTAGCTAAGGAGCATACACTTTATTTGCTTCCTTAAAACACAGAGACACCTGGAGGAAACTTATAGATGTATATTAATATGTATACATGAGATGATTGGACTTTCAAAAGAAAGCAAAAACAGAAGTTAATGCCTTCAAATCTGAAGTGATCAGCAACTGGAATTGGGGGATTAAAGCGAAGAGAAATCAATACCCCTTTGCTGTGGCTGCGGTGGAGCCCTGCCACACTGTTCTCTCACTTCAGGCTGAGATATGGTCTCAGGGGAAAACCACTGTTTTACAAGTATGTGCTATAAAATGGAACCTTCTTATTCTGAATTCCACTAAATACTAAGTTGCATAATGGGAATGAAAAGTTGTTTTCATTCTCTCAACCAAAATCAATATTGAGATGCTACTGTGCACACGAAACTGTTGTAGGCATTGTGAGGGGATCTGAGGTGTCACAGACATGTTTCTGTAGTTGTTCTCTCAGGTCCAGTGCAGCAGTGATGGCCCTTCAAGTTGTCATCATGGACAGAACATCAGGAAAGCACAGGCCACCAACCAGTGGGTACTGATTATGGTTCATATAGTTGGAAGCCAATGCAAGGAGTCAACCAAGGTTTGGAACAGCAAGAAACCCAAGTTTTGCTCAAAAATTAAAGTCTGAGAGCCTTTCTGAGAGCAGAGCAAGGAGGCTTGATGAAGAGAAGCGTGGTCATAGAAATACAGCCATCCGTTTCAGTATTTGTCTTCCCACTGGTTTTCAGGGTTTACAGAATGTGACTATAAAAACAAGTTACTTGATAATTTAACACACATAAAAGTGAGTCACATTCCTTTCAAAATGAGCTGACATTACTAAAAACTTGAACTCTCATTTGGAATTACCTTAGGACCTTGCAACATAATGGAGTGTTCTCAAAAGCAGTAATTCTTCCATTTTTGAAAGTGGGTTCAATTTGTAGAGGAAGCCCACAGTCATTTAAAGGCAAGGCTGGTGAATAAGGTTGATTATCTAATTTAATAACATCACTCTAATTTAAAATAAAACATGCCTCTAAAGAAAGGAATCTCATCACCTTAGCTTGTCTTCCCTATACTCATGTTTATTTTGACTTTGTTACTTCCCCATTTGTTGGGTGTCATGATTGGCATAATCATTTCTCTTCTGTTTGTCTTAATTATATGTTATATCTGGCTCTTCAGAGTAAGCTCCAAATCCCTCAAACTCTCCCAGGTCCTATACAAGCATCTCTTCTACTTCTTAGAACCTAATACCTGAAACATTTAAGTTCCTTGCTTCTGATACAATTTCTTAAAATGTAACATATTTTACCTGATTATATAAGGAATATACATTCATTGCACAAAGTCCTAAAGTTCGGAGAAGTGCAAAAGATGAAAAGAAAACTCATTTTTAATTTCCACTCAGAGAACAAATGTCCATACTTCAGTGAATGATCTTCATGTCTGTCTTTTATACCTTTCTCTCTTTCTCTCTCTCTCTCTCTCCCCCTCTTACTTTCGCTCTCTTACACATACACAGATCAATTTATCACCTATCTATCTATCTATCTATCTATCTGTCTGTCTGTCTGTCTGTCTACCTATCTATCTATCATCTATCATCTATCATCTATCTACCTATTCATCCATCCATCTACTTACCTATCTACCTATCATCTATCTTTCATACTCTACAATCTATGGCCTATCATTTACAATCACATGGCTTATAATTTATTTTTTTTCATACTACACAGTGATGTTATTTTCTTTTTCATTTGCACTCAGTCTGACCATCCTTTACTTTGAGGCGCAACCTAGTCATTACTCCTGGGAATGGGCAATCCAGTTGGAGACATTAGGAATGATTCACCAGCATGGCCTCTGGCATTGAAGATGAAAGCAGAAGATATTTCTATTTTGGCCTTGGGTTATGGTTCAGTTTCTTCTTTGGTGGAGAATTCCCAATAGAAATGAACCCTTTGCCTCAGGAATGGCTGTTTGCTAAGAGGCTTGTAAAATCACATATCATCTGTTCTCTTTAACAATTTATGGCTGGGCGGGAACAATACCTAAATTTCCATCATGATGCTGCTTGCCACCCTGCTTGGGAGCAGATGGTAAGTATTTACTGTGAATGACCTTTTCTACCTCTAATTTTTATCACTTAGAGTACTTCCCTGCAGCAGTGCCATATGTTGCACACAAAATGCAGTGGTTCCTGGGTTATTATTTACAACAGAGCTGGAAGGCATATACATTTCATGAACTGCAAGTAGATATTTGTCTGAATTACTGGCTTGACATTGTATCCCACCAAGGCCAATACCTGGTTATGACATCATAACCTCATAAAAATATGGTCCATTTTGATAGATTTTGTTATACTTTTTTCTGCCGAAATAAAAGTTATCCTTGCTTTTATGAAGGAAATTGTCATAGGAACAGTGCCTTAAGAAAACAGAATAGGTGATTCATGCTGAAATTCTAAATTATGATGTAGACATCTGCGGGGAACGTGCTTACTAACACCCATGCATAACCTGTGTGAACATTCTTTTTCCCTGTGGGCAGCCTCAGAGCACATCCTCTCTCAGTTTGTGGTCCCTGACTCTTCCTCTTTGGGGATGGGTAAATTAGTACTTCCTGCACGGTTCTGGGTTCTTGAAAATGAGGTTCTACTTTTCCCGGGAAATGTCGCATAATGGTCTAAGTCAGAAAATGTATCCTGAGAGGCCTGTCGCTGCTATCTTAACTTGATCTTCAAGAAATGGCACTGTGCAAGCAGCTATGCTTCATGACAAGACAGTGCCTAGGAAGTGTAATTACAACTAGTACTGCATTGCAATAACAGAAAACCAAATGACTTCTGGGGTTGATATTCTCCGAGACTACCCTCATGAAAACGTCCCAGAAGAAAATTCATGAATATATGTGTTTTAAAGACTTACAATATATGGTAGGCATAATGATGTCACTTTCCATCTCACTGACAGGGTTCTTCACCAAGCAGCTGTAATTCCCAATGTCTTCCTTGGTCACTGGAGCAATATGAAGGGTGTTGTTTTGGGGTGAAAAGGTGTAGGTAGGGCCGGCATGGATACACTTCCCATTTTTTAGCCACTGGTAAACCAGCCGGGTGCCGCTTTCCACGAGGCATGTCAGGGTCATGTTCCCCACATACTCCACAGCCCCAGAGGAAGGCTGCGTCTGCACCACTGGGTTTGTGACAAGATCTGCAATATCAAAAGAGAAATGATTTTTGCCACCATGGAATTATAAGCAAAGTCTATGAGATCTTTCCAATATTGAATCCCAAGGAAATGATTCCAAAGTGTTACATCTTGTAAATGTAGACAGTTCAGGAAATAAAGAAGAGAATAAACAAGTCATGGAGAATGCAAAATGAAGATAAAGATGTTTATTATTTATAGCGGAGATAACCAAATTCTAGAATTTAGTCTTCAAGGATTTTCTAATGAAACCCTTTACAGATAATGAGGTCAGTGGTAGAGAACAGCAGTTTCCTTAGGTCCTGTTCACTGTGCTTTCCCCAACACCATAAAGGCACACTCTCACAGGCAACATTTACATGGTCGTTCCCCTCCCGTGAGCCGTCCTTATGTCCCGGGAGCAGCTGGGTGGGCTAGATGTGGTGAACCCACATTTCTACCCACCAGTTGCAAAATGTAAAGCTCGTATTTACTATACTTGCAGGGTATTGAGGGAAAGGTTTAGAGACTCACATGTGTACCACTTACTTTTCCTTCTGTGAAAGTGAACTAATATATGTGTTTAAATTGCCGTACATTTGTAGTGAAACATTAAGTCGCTTTAATAAGCCAAGGCCTACATTTCAGAGCCTGACTCACTCTGAAAATAGGAGAAAATGTGTTATTGGGATTACATCATATTAGAAATATAAAAGATAAATCCAATTGGAGTGTCTATTATAACTTGAAGTCAGAGGAAAATAGTTTTATATCATGAGTCTGGTACATAGCAGGCACACAGTAATATTTGAATAAATAAAAATGAGTGAAATTCTAAGAATGAGTCAGGATTTTCTCCTTGAGTTTTAACTCTAAAATAGCTGGATAAGGGTAGCAGTTATATAAGTAGGTATTGCCATTTTCAACAACCTTTATTCATTTTCCAGGTTCTTGGCTCTCTTTGACAAAGGACCATGGCTTCCCAGAGTCACACAGCAGTCAGTGACAAAAGGAAGAGTGATCTGACTGTGGCAATGTTTCTCTCCTGCATTTTGGAGAGAGATGCATTGAATAATATCCTTTTAGGCATGATTATAGGACTCAGAGAGAGTGAGATGATATATAACTGACAGATGATTGGCACCAATATTTGGATTTCAATTTCCTACCAAGCTTTTATTTGGGGTTGACACATCTCCCCAGGTAAATTTGTCTGGATTCATGTTCACCTTTTCCCACTCTGGAAAATGTGCATTAGAGCAAAAAGAGACCCAATCCTTTGACCCGGAGAAGACAGGAGAAAATGAAAGTTAGGGAGAAAGGCGGTTGCAAGGCAACTCGCTGGGGTGTGGTTTCGTTCTAAAGCCCCACCTCCCCTCTCAAGATTGGTGCAATGAACTTGTCCATTCCATTTAAGCCTTTACATTCCCTGGCGAAAACAAAGGATGTAAAATAGATTTTGTTTACATTATTATGATTTAAATAGAAAATGAGTTGGGCGTATTTATTATTTTTGCATTTGTATTTATTAGGAAAAGCTTCATATTTCAAATATGTCCGTGTGTGGAAATATACGTGGTATGGGATAAGTGAGGTAGGTAGTGCCAAAGGTTTTGTGTGGGGAGAACAAACCATTAGGATAGACGTGGGTACTGTGACCACACACTTGTCCTAAACAGGGTGGTGCAGATGTGGAGGTATCCCAGGAAGATTTTTTTAGAGGCCCTGAACCCCAGTTAAGACTTTTGTGTTGCATGTCCCTAAACAGATTTAACTTTACTCACATTAACAAGTAATATGTTTTAGTGAAAGTTTGGGGACAGATAAGATACCACCCAGGAGAATTTCAAGAACATTTTCTCCTTTTCTCTCTCCAAGGTTGCTCTTTAGGCATCTGCTTCCACATCCTGTGCCCTTGACCCCTGCAGCCTCTCCGATCGCCACTCATTTGCTCCACACACATTTTCTGAGTGCTTACTAACAGCTAGATGAGGCTGAGACACTGAGGACAAAGCCCCAGATAATAAATCCCCGCTCCCATGGACCTTGTATGCTAGACCAGGAAGAGACACGATCATCCATTAAAAATGTTCAGTGAAGTAAGTGCTTTGGAAAGAATAAAGCAGAACTGAAGACAATCACTCTCTCCCTCTCAATCTCTCTCTTTGGGGGAGTGAGTTCACACTTCATATATCATGGTCAGGAAAGCCTTCACAGATAGACATTTCGGGTGAGACCTAAGAGAAACGGGAGGAAACCATGCTATTATCTAGGAGGAAAGCAATCCAGGTGGAGCCAACAGCAAGTATAAAGGCTCTGAGGTGTGTGTGTCTTGCCTGTTTTGGGAAAAGCAAGGAGGCCAGTGTGGTCAGAACGGAGTCAGTGAGGGGAAGAGAGGTAGGAAACGGGGTCAGAGAGGTGCTATGTATGTTGGGGGTCATGTGCTTTGTGAGACATTGTTAGTGCTTTGGCTTTTATGCCGAGTGAGATAAAAGCTGGGAGAGGAGTTTAAGCTGCAGGAGGCAGCAGTAGAAGCAGGAGCCTGAGTGCCTGGCTGTTTGGTGGTCTAGTGCCGAGCAGACGGTGGGGTTGAGTGGGGCACCCCCTCAGTGGGTGGTCACAAGTGATTGAATTCTGCCTGTATTTTGAGGTAAAGCTGACAGGGTCAACTTGTAGACTGGATGTGGGGTGTGAGAGAAAGAGGGTGTCAATGATGACAGCTAAGTTTTGGCCTGAGCAACTGATGGAATGGAGTTGGTATTTACTAAAATGGATCGATACTGTTAAATGAGCAGGTTTAGAGGGAAAAAATCAGAAGTTGGGCTTTAGCAGAGAATATTAAGGTATGCCACTTATATCCCTCAATAAGGAAAATAAATGTCTGAAAGTTAGCTGACCACACACTCCCTCAGAGGACATTTCCAGCAACTTCTATTGTTCTTTAAGTACGGTCCTTTAAGCAAATCTCATCTTCCCCCAAATAATGTACTCTAGAAAAAAATCATCACATGACAAAAATGGGGCTCTTCCTGGGGTGCATTCTGCTACTGAGAAAATAAAAATTTCTCCATCATATTATATCCGCAACTTTACACTTGATAGTTTCCAGGCAAACAAATAATAAGTCCTACTTACTGCTCAATCATCTTTAGCTGGGCACTGTGCATATCTTTTATATATGCATGTCTAATTTAACCCTTTTAAAGCCTCATGAAGTAGGAAATGTCATTTATGCCATGAGACCTGGAGGCTTTGAGGATTAATTAATTTGCCCAAAGTTGCAGAGCCAAGACCTACAGTCCAGGTAGTCTAAACTCTGGAGCCTTTGCTAACTGCCACACCACCCAGCTGCCCGTGTCACTTCCAGGGAACTCACCATCAACAGTGACTTGTATCTTCTGACTAGCAGACAGAGTTCCATTTCCCTGAATGTTGACCTTCACGATGTAATTGCCTTCATCAGTGAACTGCAGTGGGTTGATGAGCAGAGACGCATTGGGTGGCATCATGGTGAATTTGTGTTGGTATTCCAAGTCGGGAACCACAGACTTGTTCACGGAGCCCAGTAAGTATTTGGGCATTGTGTGGGGTCTCTCAAACAGCCATATGATCTGGATGTCTGATGCTGGAGTGTGGAATCCGTAGTGCACAGGGAGGTAGAGGGCCTGGCCCCTGATGCCATGGACAGTGTGTGATGGCACTGCTACCTTCAGCCCAGAGCAAGCACCTGCCATGAGGGAGAGGAAAACTGTGAAGACCCTGAGCCACATGTCACAACCTGAAGAGGCAATGCAAAGAAGAGAGGCTTCTAGGTACTGACCATTCTAGTACCTGTTAACTGGGGAGGTAAATGTTTGTCTTTGAATCCTTCTGCATTTTAAAAACTCCACCCAAAGACTGTGTTGATGAAAGGGAAAAGCAGAAGTTATTATCTCTGACTGTTAAAGAATAATGGGGAAAAGAGAACTGGGGAAGATTATTAGTTCTAAAGTCCAATGAAACCTTGAAAAAATTTGAAATTGTCACTCTATTAATGTTAGAGGCATATAATATCCTAATCAAATTATGTTATTTGAGGAACAATGAGGGGCTTCTTCCTCCCAAGAATCTTCTTCCAGAGTCTTCTGAAATGGCTTAATAGTTCATTATTGGAAGTTTCTCCCTTTAGCCAAAGCCTTGCCATCTGCAAATATGCCAAGGAGCGTGGCATTAAACCATTGTCAGTCATGATAATGATCGGTCACGGTCAGTCATTCCTGCCCAGAAGCTGGAATCTGGCTGGTGTGTTTGAGGAAGATCATCAGAGGCAGGAGCAGATGGAGCAGGGTGGAGGACGAGGAGTGTGGTAAGACATGAGGTCAGCAAGGTGGGGCAGATCAGGCTGTGTCTTAGAGGCATGGCAAATGCTGGCAATTGTACTCTCAGTGAGATGGGGATGCAACAGGAGTTTGGTGAGCAGAAAGGGATATGAGCTTTCTTACTTTTTTTAAAGGTATACTCTAGTCTGTGAGAATAGACTGAAACAGGGGCAAGAGCAGGAGCAGGGAGACCACTCAGGAGGCGACTGCAGGGAAGTAGGCGAGAGGCAATTGTTCTGTAGGCCAGGTTGGTAGTAAAAGATACTGTGAGAAAAGGCTGGTGGTGCTAACAGGATTTGACGACACGCTGTGGGTGGGATATAAGAAACAAAGAGTCAAGAATGATGCCAAGGTTGTTGACCTGGTCAACTGGAAGAATGGAGTTGTCATTTATTAATGGGCAACTAATAAATTAATCATGGAGAAGACAGTGGGGAGAACAAGATTTTTGGCAGAAGATCAGGAATCAGTTTTGGACATGTTCATTTTAGATGCTCATTACACATCCAAGAGGCAGTACTGAAAGGATATACTAGGCATGCAAGCCTGATTAAAGTGGGCTTAAGAGAGAATGAGGGACCTGGAGGGCCCTGGGGCACGGAGGTCTGCCCAGTGCAGAGCCTTGGCTCCTGGCCTCCTACCTGCGCAGGTTGTTCAGGCCCATGTACTCACTGCTATGTCTGCAGCTTTCTTCCTAGTCTCGGGCACCTGGAGATTGCCTCATCTTTTACCTTAGGCCATGGTATATTGTTTTAGCGTATCTAGCATCTCTATGTGTTTGGAATGGAGAAGAGCAACCTCCTTAGCTCAGGCTACCAGGTTGCTGGAATCCTAGTTAAAAGCTTTGTTGCAAATCCTCATTTTAAAAAGAAGCAATATGATGCCTACATCATATGAACATTTGAACTAGTAGGGGAAAGAATGGGAGGAATTTAATTGTGAAGTATTTTGAATATGAGGGGAAAAAAGAATGGAAAGGAAATTGGAGACAATGAGTATAGACAATACTTCTGGGGTTTTGCTGTGAAGGGGAGCAAAAAAATGTTTTTTTCTTTTTTCCTTTTTCTTTGGATGGGTGCTGAGCAGTGTGTTTGTACTTATTGGAATAATCTGCTAGGAAGAGAAATCTTGAAGCAGAATACAAATGGTTGAAGGTGGAATAAAATCCTGGGTGAGAAGAGATGGAAATTTGAGCACAAATCATACAATTTCAATTTTCTCACATACAAAGTGTTTATCTTCTCTGATTTCTTCCCTTTTTCATCCCTATTAGGAAGCTTTGTGGAGGTCATGTTATGAAAGGCCATCAATATTAGGAAGGGAAAGGTAGAAAGGTCTGTTTGTGCAATGATTTCTTTAGAGAAACTGTAAGATGTAGGCCTACTCTTATGAGGAATCAAGTTTTACTAACAGTAAATTTCTTTCCTTCCTACCCAGGTGGAGCTAACATTTCCATGGTTTCAGTGTTTGACTAGCTGCTAGCAGAGAGTAAGACCCTGGGGCTGGCAGGGAAGTTAAGCAAAGAACTCAGGAGGAGAAAGCACAAAGGAGAGGACCAGAGGAGGGTAGAGGGAGAAGGGACTCCTAGATGCTCAACTGAAGCCGACCATATAGACTGAAGATTTTTAATAAGAAAAATAAATATGGATCTAATAATCTCCCTGGGCTCTGTGTATATCTGTGATTGACTTGTAATTGTTTTTTTTTTTCCTATTGGGTTATATCTGCACACTCATGTTAGTGATTTGGGCCATAGCAGAGAAGTTACAAAGGTATGAGGATTTGCTTCTGTTTTCTTTTCTGGCAAGTACAGGATGTTAAATTTGTAGTTGTTTCTAATTTGAATCATTAGAAGAAGAAGGAACTGGTTGCTGGGAATTCTAAAGAAGAGGTAAAGTGGATTGCCGAAAAGGAGTAGTAATTTCTGGAAGGAAATCATAACAGAGAGGAAGGATGATGATAGCAAATCAGGGACTTAAAACTAGTGATGCCTGAGATATGTGAAGCTGAGGCTGGCAGAAGGGGGTAGCTCTTGATATCATAGATTTAGAAAGACACTGGGACCAGTACAGGAAAACAAAAGGCATTTATATGCCTTTCACTAAAATTGGTGATAGGAAGCTCCTGTCGAGTTCCTGGTTAAGCCATAAATAAAAGCTAGTGTTTTAGTACCCATTTTTACTAACTTTAAGATGTGTAAAGTGTAATTTTCACTTTATTTATTAAGTGTGTTGCGGTCTTGTTTACTTCAGTGAGTATGAAAATATTTATGAGGGTTTCATGGTTCACTCTTGATCCTGGAGGCCCTTGTTGTTCTTCCAGTATATACTCTTCAATTCACTTGCATATTGCCTTGAAATAAGAGATTTCAGGAACCTATTCTCTAAACTTTCAGAGAAATTTCTGTATTTGATACTTTAATAAAGTTAAAAATCCATTGAAATTCAAGGTCTTAGTAAAGGACACATACTTGGGATAAATTGGCGACTGGTTAGTTAAATGACCTTAGATAAGTCGTTTGAACTCTCTGGACCTCAGTTTTCTCATGTGTGAAAGTAGGGTAATATCAGATGAGGTCTGAGGCCTCTCCCTACTCTGTTTTGATTCTTGACATCTCGAGGTGCTTTTCTCAGGGTAACAGGTACCTTACACTTGAAGGAGAAGGGCCCATATTTGGGAGAGGGCCCAAAGAATTTTGAAGTAGCGTCTTAGGTTTTAGTCTGCTTATTAAGTTGCCAGTGCCTGGATATCCTTTAATAAAGTGGCAGTTCTGTGATTTTTTTGGCCAAGGAATCAAGGAGGGATGTTGGAACTCTACATCATTGCCTTGAGAATGCACTGGAAGAAGCTGCGTAGCTGCTGATGGCAAACTTGTAGTTGCCTCAGATGGTGAACAGTCCTTGTTTACTTTTTTTGGAAAAAAGGGAAGAATACTTTTTTGTCTACTTCTTTTGTAGTTGTAGTTGAAGAAGATTAACTGCAATAGTCTGAAAGTGGTTGGGAGGCACTTTATTACTAAGGAGTGCTGGCTTGACTGGAATAGAAATGTCGGTGACTTGGAACCTGAATCAGAATGTTATATTTTAAGTATGAAAAGACTGATTGGAAAGTCTATGACTCAAGTTATGGAAAGCAAATTTCACTTAATATAATATTAAATACAAGTATTTCAGCCTAGGGGAAAAATTAAACTACTTTACTGGAAAATAACATTTTATGTGGCATTTACAATAATTGTTTAAGGGGAGTGAATTAGTTCTTTGGGCTCTTTTAGAAACTGCATCATGTATAATATGTTGCTGTCAATATCTCTGAATACATTCAATGGTTATATCAAATGATATGAAGTCATATTTTTTCAAATACATGTGCTTTTTCAAATATGTATATGACAATGAGAGATAACACAGCTGTTATAATAGCTATTTGCTTAGACTGCCTACACCATTTTTTATTAAAATATCATTGATATGCAATCTTATGTTGGTTTCAATTATACAATGCAGTGGTTCAACTGCCTACACTATTTTTAACAGATAGTTACACAGGTAGAAAGTTAAGAATCTCAGTAAGGAATGAAATTTTATACTGTATCTTAGCCACTAATATCTTTTCATCTTGCAGGAAAGACGTGAACCTATTGATATGATGCAATTCTTACTTGTAGTGAATTTTGGTGAATAAATGGATAATTGGATGCTTCTGCTACATTTTAGGGATACCTACTCTCTTGCCTGTATTTCTCACTACAGGTTTGATGAACCCATGCTGTCAAAACAGTAGTTTACTGAACTTAAAAAAACTAGTTTCATTCTGAGATCTTTTCGAGCACTTTTTTCTAGCTGTATGAGAAAACCTAAACAACTAATACTACTGATTTTAGAAAGTCAACCTCAGTATGAAATAAATGTCTAAATAAATGATATGATTGATGACATTTTAATTTCCTTCTCATATTCCAAATATTTGTACTAAAAATGGAAATACAAGTTATTAGATTCACTAACATATTTTTTGAGTATTAAAAAGGAAAACTCTTAGACTTTTTGCATATAAGCCATTATATTAATCTGGAAAAGCATTAATAATCTGATGTACAAAACTATAGCAATAATATCCCCCTGTATAAAAAGAGCATTATAAAGTAATGTCCAGTGTTAGGGGACACGAAGTCATACTGTAAAATTTATCTGTTCCTGCAACAAAAAACTCCCTAGACCAGTTTCACTGTATTGAATATAAACAGACTTCACAGAGTGACCTCTAGCTCTGGCTCAAAATAGTTGGCATTTACTTCGTTATTATCATGTATGATACCAGCAAGCATAACACAACTATTGTTGACTGAAAATAAGTTCTTGCATCTTCAGAGAAGGTAGAAATTCTGAAGATGTCCTTTGAATAGACTTTACAAACTACATTTTGGGCTTCAATTTTTAATACTTTTTAAAAAGGAAAACACAGATATTCAGTATTCCAAAAAGTAAAAAAGATTTCCACTTAACCCATGTTATTTACAACACACTAGCAATGGAGAAAAGTAAACTGTGTAAGAAATTCTTAAGGGATAGGAACTGTTTTAACTACTTACAAATGTGCCATTTCTCTAACATACATTTTAATTGTATTTTAGTTGAATCCCTTGAATGAATTGTCTCTAAGTTCTTAAAACCAGTTACAAAAACATTACTTATGAAATGACAGCAGTCCTGTTGTTATAAAATTAAAAATAAGTGGGACACTGACATACAGGATACTTTCAAAACCCAGCAAAATGCCCAAGATAGAAAGCCAGTTATGGTCATTGTTTAATTTTTCTAAAAATTTCAAAAACTAAAAAAATATAGGCTTGAATATGACAACATAAACACTTTTTAAAAATTTACAAACTTTACATTTCATATATGTGGGATATGTACATTAGTTATAAATTTGAGTGACAATCACATTTACGATGAATACCATAACAAAAGATAATGAAAGCAAGGCTCTACACTTAAATTGCTTATTTAACTAACTTATTCTTAATAGTTAAGGAATAAAGTATTTTTTGAACCCCTAGCTGTTGAATATAAACAAAACAGGAAACTAAGTTGACTTTTAAAACTGATAAATAGAAAGAACGGAAAAGAGAACATCCGGTGAAAATAATGATGACATAAAAACATTTTTGGTGGGGAATGTTGGAGAAAGACTCTTAAAGTCTAAGAATAAAAAGGAGAATGAGGGAAAAATATTAAGAAAGAAAAAAAATTTTTTAATAGGACTAGCCTTTGGGCATGGAGAAGGACTAACGGCATTTTTGAGAACTAATACTTTTTGACACATTTCTCCGTACTGTGTATAAAATATTTTTTATCAGTTTGGAATCTCACCTTTTTCCACATTTCATAAGACAGGTAATTAAAATGCAGTAGAGCTGACAGATTGTCACAGTACCTTTAATTAAAACATCAGAAAACCATTTTCGTAAATTGTTCAGAGTTTCATTATCAATGGTCACAAATTCATGGCCTGTAAGAATACTTGTCAAAATAAAATGCATTAAAGACTATTGAACCTGTATGTAAACTCTGTAAAAAGAAATTCATTAGGTTTTTAAACTGTCTTAACTTTCTTAATGAGTGCTATTGACAATAATTGCTGTCCTAAGAAAACAATAACCATCTATTTATTGAACCTCGTTTCTCCTAAATGTTCTTGCTTCTTTGCTGGAACAAAGTGTGTTATTGTTTAAAAGGTTCTGAGCTGCTCTTCAATTATCTGAGTGTCTACTGCTTAAAGCAAATATTTACCTTATGCCCACAATTAAAAAAAACCCAGCTAAAACACAATTCATGCAGTGCCTTACCTAGGAGAAGGAGGTATATTTTGCACCGAAAGACCCCGGCGGTGCTGCTGAAGGGCTCCATGAAGGCATCCTGTCCCATGCATACAGTCCTCTGTTTGTGGTGGCAACTTGTTTCATGGACCAGCAGCTGCTGGTTTATTTGCTAGGGAAATTAGCAGTGAGGTAACAGACCCTATCCTGCCTCTTGCTTCTGTGATTTGAATACAGAATGAATGTGTATACAAAGGACACAGAGGGTGGGAACACCTGTTATATGCTCTGCAAGAATACAGGCGTAGGACATTCAGACAGCTTCTTACCTCTGATTAGTAATTGTCAGTACATTTTATGAATCATTCTTAGTTATTAATAATCACATGAAGGAAAACATCCTTTTGGGTGACTTCATGGTAAAACAGTATGCTTTCATAATGAGAGCATATTGTGAAATTTCCAATGAGAGCTGATTTTCTGTCATGCAAAACTGTGCCATTATTTTTAAGTTAAAAAGTTTTTTCTATGAAAACTGAAATATTTCGTATATCAGCCAGTTACAAATCATCATGAAGTCCCTAAGTAAATGTGAAAGTTACATCAAAGAATCAAAACAGAGCACTTAAATATCTTTAAAAATGTATTTTGAATTATAAATGTCTGCCATGATTTTATTGAATCTATGGATTCACATTATTCTCAAAAGCAAACCACAGGTGTGTTTCCTAAAGATAACTGAATCATGAACAGTGCATTATTAGAATGAAAAGCATATGCCAACAGATAATATCTGAGGCCACATTTTCACAGCTGAAGCATAGAGGAAGTGAACCGATAGCCCAGATACCTGGCCTCTACTGTGGTGTCTGGGCTACAGCTTTTCAGCCTGGCCGTTTCACTGCCATGGTAGCAGACAGTCTGAGCACTTTGGCTTAATTTAGTAAGTTATAAGTTAACCCCTATTTCATTTTATTTCTTGCAAGAAGGCTCTAGTCCAAGCCTTCCACTATGTACAATAAAAATGTATATAACCAAATCTGTATGAAATAAAGCAAAATTCCTTGTATAAATAATTTCTAACAGTAAAGGCGCACTGAAATTCAATGATAATAGAAGCAGGAAGAATATTCCTCAAGATTAAAGTAAAGATAAAAAAAGGAATGATAGTTATTTTGGAATCCAAGTTTGGAAACAAAACACTTTTCTATCAAGGTTCCTAACTCTTCCAGAAGTGCTTCTAGGCAAAGAAAGTTGAGGGACTGTTGGAAAACCTGAGGTCTCTTCAGAGGTCTCTTTATGATCTCCCCATGCTTCAGAAAAAAATGGCAAGTACTCTCCCACTCCAGGGAATTACTATATTGAAGCTTTCCCTCTGCTATCTCTAAATCTTGTACATATGTCTGTTGTAGTACTTATCTCATTAACCTCAATTAACTTTATTGCATGTTTATTTTCCCTCTGGGCTCCTTGAATACAGACCCCCTGTCTTATTCATTTATGGATCCTAGCACCTACCTTAGTGCTTAACTAGTGTTTTTCTTCTGATGTTCCCTTAGAAATAAATCCTATGTGCTCCTTGGCCCCTATCATTTGATTCTCAGTTGATGCTTAAGAAAGACGAAGTTTAATACTGGATTGCACAAAATACAATTCAGAAAGTAATAATGGAAGTCTACAAATATCACTTAGAGTTGCCATCTCATCTTTAAATCAAGATTTATCTCCAATTGCCTTTATTAAATAAGTGCTCACCAACATTTTTCAAACCCTGTGCTGGCTCATGATGAAGTTTTTAGGTATAAGAGAAACAGAGACGATGTAGTGAGTTTTTCCTAAGGTTACCCAATTTAAAGGGCTGATTTTTATTGAGATTTAAAAAATTTCTTTTGTTATATTTTAAAATATCCTTTTATGACATATGTAATAAAAGATGCTCTGTAAGTAAATAAATGCCAAAAATGAATCAGAGCTGTGGTCTTTGCATGTCATGGCACACATTAAAAAAATGACAATACTGCTTGGGAAAGTGCTACGTGGCATAAGCGTGACAAGGCACCCTCTAGCGGCATGTGGCAGGCATAAACGTATCTGCTGGAGTATTTTCTGAATTCAGGATGTTTACGCAGGAAGCCATACAAGGTAAATATAAAATATAACTTCAACTTGTTAATTTTTATATGATTGTTAAAAATGGATTAAAGTGTTTATCATTATAAGGAGTTTCAGAAATTTATCATTATAAGAAATTTCCCTCCATCAGTATCTCACATCTCACCTGTAACCCCTGAAGGGCTTTGCTCTACCATACTGTTCAGGAGCCTGTTCACTGATCTCAGTTATGTTTGCATTTAAAGTGCAAAAGCTGATTAATTTAAGCAATCTATATCCATGTTGCAAGGGGCAGTGTGTGTGTGTAGTTGTGGGGTGCAGGCTTTGTCGCTTCTCAAATCACACTATGGTTTACTGTCTTGTTTGTTTAAATTCTAAGTGAAGCTGGTCGGCTTTGTAAAGCAAACAGTCTGCTACATGCATTTCAAACATCCACATTCATTATTTATTAGTGCCATCTGCGTGTTTTAGAACAGTGGAAGAATTGGGAAGGAGAGGTGGTGAAATGCCAATGCCACGGTCATTGCAGATTGGGGGAGTTAAGAAGAGCTGGGGAAAGAAAACACTGGCTTATGTTGTAAATAGACAGATTCTGGGAAAGATTACAGTTTACAAGGAAGAGCTGGCTGCTAGGGAGGCCACAGAAACGCCTTGCCTGTGTCGGTGCTCCCTCCTAAACAGTTCCATCTACAGTGCTGCCTAGCTCTACTGCTGTGGCTGCTATATGACTATGTAGCAATGTCTTCCTTCCTGGGCTCCTTCCAGGTCCCTGCTTTACCTTCAGCGAGAGTTCTGTTCTCCGTTACAGCTTGCTCAGGAAGGGTCGTTTGATCATCCTGGAGAGGCCACATCTTCCCACTGCTTTGATATTTACAGGATGATTAGAAGTGTAATTTCCTAATCAAACCAAGATCTCAACTTTTATTTAAACTTCCAGAGGTTCCTCCTGTTTCGGCCATCAGAAACATTTCTTTATCCTACTTTCCTGCTAACATTACTGCCCCGAATCCTATCAACTTACTTAATTCTTAGTCCTGATGTTCTAATGCAAAAACGAGGACGGCGCTCCTGACTGACTATCATCCAGCAAGCTTCCCTCAAGACTTGTGGCGGACCATCCGAACTTCCCACTAGTTTGCTCTGGCCTGCCACTAATGGCCCTCAGGCATATGTGAAAATCCTAAATAGATAGATTATATATGTATTTTCGAAAAATGGAAATGAAATAACATGCTTCACCTTTTAAAAAGTACTCTTCAGGGCTCTATGTTCTTTTGTTTTTTTAGTTTAGTGAGTTAAAATGCATCATGCTTGACTCAGTTATTTTCTATAGTGCAAGGGTATGTTGAATTAGAAAATTATAGTTTCTTTAGACAACAGCATTGGTTTACCTTATGTGCTTTCAGTATTATAGTTACAATCTTTGAACTTTTAGAAGCCTGGGTTGTCCCTGTTTTATAAGAAATAAACCAAAATGTAGAATATTATGATAAAACAAAGTTTTAATCCTTTCTGGCCTCTTTAGGGTCAAATAGATACAGAAAACACTCATTTACCCAGTTTGGCTGACAGAAACAAACAAACACACGGGATTAAAAAGACTTTTTTTTTGTCATCTGCAACTTTGTATATTGAGTGTTTAAGGGAGAACATTTTGGGTTTGGATCTGGGTTCTCGTCCAGATCAAGCTCTAATTTTAAAATGTGTGACCTTGAAACCTTAGATGGATAAATATAGCCAATCCAGAAGAATGGATTTGACATGCTAGAGTTGGCTGTCTATAGGAATAACTGAAGACCTTAAACAAAGATCCCAAAAGAGAACAATAATGACAATGGCATACTTCTCAGGTGAATCTGAATGGTCGAGTTTGAGAACTACTGGTCTTGCAACACCCCTAATATATGCTTTTCAGTTAAATTGTAAACACTCCGACGACCAAAACTTTTTTAATCTCTTAATTTGAAGTGCTTGTTGTAGCATTTCCACTGCCCAACAATCAACAAATGTTGGTTGAATCGGGTTTCATTTTATATGTTAATATGGTCAGCAGTTTCTGGTGTTTTCAGGGACCTCTAAATATTAGAGATTTTCACACAATAAAAACTGTCTGGCAATTAAGATTAGAGCAGGTGAAGAATGAACTACCCTAGGATTGCCTAAAAGTGACTGCAATTTCTTTATGGAGTTAGAAATAACAGAGTCAGAAAAGCATATAGGTAAACACATAATTTCAAAAGGAATTGCTAAGCACAATGATAGAAGTATGTACAGAGTGGTTCTGTCAGTGCAGAGCACTGGGCAGAACTACGACTACAATACTTCATAATTGTAAGGTGCTTTACAATTTATAAATTGTATTCACTTAACTCATTTCATGTATCCTAACAAAACCCTAGGTCAAATATAAGCCTGATTTGTAAAAATTAATAAGACAAAACACTAAGAGGTCAAATAATAGAATTTCAGGGTTGGAAATATCCTGGATCTTATTGTCCCCCAAACTTCAGTCATTTGCAAGCCACTTTTATTATTTTTGTCCTATTTGATTACCACCCGTACTATTGTTTGCCAAATATTTTTCATTAGTTTGGCTCACATGAACACTTTTTTAGTTATCCTAAAAATCTTTTTGAAATTATGGGTCTGTTTTATTTTTTTTTCTAATAGACATTAATGAAAATAAATGTAAGTTAAAAAAATCATTGCTACCATGCTTCAGGACTCTCTCTTTAACACCATACATGACACCCTTACTTAAAACTGGATAATCAGTTTCTGCTTGCACATCTGCAGTAATCTTAGGAAAGTTACTTAATTTCTCCTTATCTCAGTTTATTCATATTTAAAATGGGGGTAATAGAACTCATATAACTCAACACCAAAAAAAAGCCCCCAAATAATTTGCTTGAAAAATGGGCAGAGGATTTGAACATTTTTCCAAAGAAGACATACAGATGGCCAACAGACATGAAAAGATGCTCACACCACTAATCATCAGGGAAATGCAAATCAGAACCATAATGAGATATCACCTCACACCAGTCTCAATGGCTAGTATCCAAAAGAAAAGAAATAGAAGTGTTGGTGAGGATGTGGAGAAAAGGGAACCCTCACGCACTTTGGTGGGAATGTAAACTGGTGCAGCCACTATGGAAAACAGTATAGAGGTTCCTCAAAAACTTAAAAATAGAAATACCATATGATCTAGTAATTCTATTTCTGGTATTTACATGAAAAAAATAAAAACACTATTTTGAAAATATATATGCACCCTTATGTTTATAATAACCAAGATATGGAAGACACCTAAGTGCCCATTGATAGATGAATGGATAAAGACAATAGGGTAAATATACACAATGGAATATTACTCATCCATAAAAAGAATGCGATCTTACTATTTATGACAATATGGATGGGCCTAGAGGGTATTGTGCTAAGTGAAATAAGTCAGGAAGAGAAAGACACATACCATGTGATTTCACTTACATGTGGAATCTAAAAAATAAAATGAACAAATAAAAACCCAGAAACAGATTAATAAATACAGAGAACAAACTGGAGGTTGCCAGAGTTGGGGGATGGGGAGATAGGCAAAGTAAGTGAAGGGGATCAAGAGGTACAAACTTCCAGTTATAAAATACATAAGTCATGGGGATGAAAGGTACAGCATGTGGAATGTAGCCAATATTATAACTTTGTATGGTGCCAGATGGTACCTGCACTTATCCTGGGGAGCATTTTGCAGTGTATATAAATGTATATAAATGTTGAATTGCTATGTTGAACACCTGAAACTAATATATAACGTCAACTGGATTTCAATTAAAAACAGAAATAAAACATTGCCAGCACCCGGAACACACACTCATGTCCCTTTCAAGTTACTTTCCTTTCTATCCCGAGAGAAATTCCATGTAAAATAAAACAAATAAATGGGGATAATAGCACCGACTCCATAGGATGATTGTATGGATAAATGAGATAATACATGTAAAGCTATTAGCAGAGTTCTTGACACGTAGCAAACGCTCAGTGTAAGCTATTATTGTGAGCTCTGGGTCATTTTTTCTGGTATTTCCAGAATTGTAAATTTCTTTCTTAAATTGCGCCCCAAACGTCTCCCCTATTTCTCCCAATTTAAGTAAACTGATAAAAGTTGAAAAGTGACAGATGTACTTAGTATTAATGCTGTGTTTTCCATCTTGACTTGCCTTAGATTACTCAGGTAGTAAAATGAGTGGTATGGTTTAAATCCTTTGGTTTTAGAGGTTTTTTTTTTGCAGTGGATTACTAGACAGGAAGAACAGCCCTCTAGCCGTGGGCAGATGCCTGCCTATTGGATAGATAACCTGGACCACACCTTTCCTCAGTCCAAGCCCAGCGTCACCCGGGGACTCCCAGGTTCTCAGGTCTCCTCTAAGTGCGCTCCTGCCTTTGGGTTACGGCCGCTTCGCGTCCATCTCACGTCCTCCCACCCCGCCCCTCCACCTGGTGGGGTTTCCTGCAGCACACTCCTAAGGGGCATCATATCAGTCTGGTTCATACACTGTCTTCTCAGTGTTTGTTCCTGTCGCTCAATGCCGAGTGACCCGTGAGTTAGACTTTTCGCCTTGCCGAAGCAGAGGCACACACAGCAAGAACCTCTGTAAAAACCGGCGATCATCTTGGTCACTCAAGAGCAACAAGACTTTCAGGCTTAACAGAGGCGCCGCTGTTTTGCTTGCTGGGAAACGTAGTGCCTGGTTTGTCTTCTCTCCTCCGCTGGAGGTGCCAGCGGTAACCGGAAGACTACAGTTCCCAGAATGCTCCGGGAAGAAAGGACGATCCAGGTCGGCAGCTCCACGTGACCATTCACCATGGCTTCCCTGTGTAGGGGCCAGCTGCCCGCGGCTTCGCTGTGATTTGTTAGTTATTTGCGGTGCTGTTGCCCCTCACGATTTGAACATGCAAAAAATCAAATCTCTTATGACCCGACAGGTAAGTGGCCGAGGTTGAAGCAAAGGCCTCTTTCATCTCCTCTGGGAGAAAAGCCGAAATGTTCTGTCCCTGGGCCGCGGCGGGCGGAGACCAAAGTTATGGGGGGTGGCAGGTCTCGGGGGCACCAGGAAACCGGGGCACATCTTAGAAAACTCACCTGAGCCGCCCGGGTGGGAGTCTGCCTAGGCGAGTAACGGCGTCACAGAAACACTGATGAAGATGAGGTCAATGAGTAAGCCAGAGGCTATTTTTGTCTCCCATTGTCCCCCTTTTGCTGTCTTTCCAGTGACATACCCAGCTTCTTGCAGGGTTCCCTTTATCCAGGCTCTTTGTCGTCTGTGAACAGGTGGCCTGGATAGGGAGGTGAGGTCTGTGCAATAGAGATGACTTGGAAAAAGTGAAAAAAGAGGACAATTTGAATACAGAATTGGGAACTTCACCCTTTTGGGCAAGTCCCCAAACCTTGGAGCTTAAGTTACCCGTGAACATGAGAATAATTATTTTTGTTCAACCTGTCTCACAGTTCAGTTGTGACAATCATCAGTAAATCGATACATGTGAAATGAAATAAATCATTGTCATGGCAAAATAATGGCCTTTTATTTTTTGCCAGAATGATAATACATGACTACAAGTTTTGGCTTTTTCTATTCCATTTATGTTAGGGGCTTACTAATAATGTCTCAGTTTCCGTCAAGTAGGAAATGGCAGAAATTTCCTTTTATGTGTTTACTGATTATAACTTGGTTTTAGATACCATTTCAACTCTAATATTTCACTAGAACTGGCCATTATTTAATTTTATATGAGAGAAGCATAATTTAGATTAGAGTTTTAAATCAGCGTGGTTTTGAGAACTTTGGGAAATGTGTAATATAATCATTTAGTGAAAGGTTGATTTGTGAGTTTTTTTTGGTTGTGGATTAAAAAAAATACATTCTAAATTCTTATTTGAGAATTTAGAATTTGACAGATATTTGAGTAGGCTACAAATTGTAGATTTGGTGAAAAACATCCTAGATTGTTTTACTCCTTCAAATTATGTTGTTATTCTCATGAAAATAAACTTAAAAAGTTCTGTGAATGATGAAGGATCTAAGTAAGTGGGTAGTAACGTTTGGTGATCCCTCCCATGAGCAGTGGTGGTGTGCTTCATACCACCTCTCACTTGAGCATGAGTTTGGACCCTGCTCCTTCCTGTAGCTGGGGTGTGACCTTGACCAAGTAACCTTTTTGAGCATCTGTTTCCACATCTTTAAAATAGGAGCAATGACACATCTCAAGGGGTTAGTCTGTTGGTGTTTATATGATATGATTAAGGTAAAGAGATAAAGGAGTTAACACAGTTCCTAGGCCTTATCAAGGAAGTGCTTGATTAGAGACCATCTCAGTGGCTGCATTGATGGTGGGAAAACTGGAAGCAGGTTGTTGGCAGTAATTCAAACAATAGATGAGTTTAGGCTGACTTTGGTATCTGTTTGATTTTTAAGACAGCATACACTTTTGTACATTATGCTACTAATACCCCTAAACTGCCTTTGGAATGCTGAATTTGGACTTTGTGGATCAGTTAAGTTTGGTGTTCTCTCATGCTGCTTGCCCCGCAGTTCAGTGGAGTTAACATTCTCATCATTGTACAGCAACTTTGGCTGATCTGTTGTTTTTTAACCATAATTTGTAAAAATGAGTGGGAGAAAAAAAAAACAAAAGTTCAGATAACAGTGATACGTTTGTGTCTCCTAAATGTAGTGGGATTGTTCCAAAAATTGTAACTGTTCAGCCTCAATCAGTTAGTTGCTTAATGGACTTGAACAGGTCAAATCTATGCTTGGTTGGGATGGAAAAAAAGTAGAGAACACAGTTGAAAAGCTGGAAGTACACTGTCTAAAAAGTAAGGTAAAATTAAAAGTTTTACACATATTTTAAAAATCATCCTAATAATATTTGTTTATAGTTTGACTTACACATATGTAATCATTATTAATACCCATTTCATGAATCAATGAGGCATGAAAGTAAGGTGTTACCTAAAGTTACATTGGTGATTTTATTTGGTACTGTTTATTATTGGGTTAAATGTAGTATTACAAATAAATGTACACAAAAATATATAGGTATAGATGTTTTATGAGGCTAAAAATATGCTAATAACATTGTTAATGTGGAGAGAGATGAAATCAGGGTCTATGGAACTTTAGATTTTTGTCACATCAGCTCTCCAAGGATCTTGGCTTAGAGAAGAGTGGGAGGGTGGGCTTTGTGAGTGCTCTTTATTTAGAGGAGATCTGTTGTAAGCATTGTCCATTATGATGGACACTGTTCTTTCAGTCCATTCAACAAATGTTTATTGAGCACTATGTGCCAGGCACTCTTCTAAGTTTGGAGGATGCAGCAGTGAGCAAAACAGACGAGTGCTAAGGTGGGCATGATTAACGCTTTGGAGGAATAAAGGATGGGGAGTCCTGGGAGTTGTTGGCAATTAGGGATCATTTACAATTTTAGATAGGGGGGCCATGGAAGGCCTCACTGAGAAGGTAAACTTATGAGTAAAAACCTGAAGGAGGTGAGGAAGTAAATATGGATGTCTGGGAAGGAGCATGCCAGGTGAAAGGAAAAGCAAATGTAGAGGCTTTGAGAATGGGAGGTGAGAATGAGAATGAGCCTTGGAAGGAGCAGCAGCGAGGTCATGAGTGAGCGGACAGCAACACTGTTTGGGAAGGGGCGAGGAGGAAGGCTGATGAGGGTGGGTTTGAGAGAAATTGAGGACTGAGTATAAACACTCTTGAGTTTTGCTGAAAAGAGAAGGAAAACAAGTCATCTCACATGCTTCTTTTGATCATTGGGACATAAGTTGCTGGACTCATAAGTGGAAATTGAAGATGAGTGTAGACTAAACAGGTGGTCTGAAATGGTAATCTGATTTGGACAAAGAAATAAAGTATAGGGGCAGTAATTTATGCTTAATGTTGTGTAAATTCAAGTGGGAAATTATGAAAACAAAAAACAAATACAAAAAATCAAGTAATGGTTATAATGATTACAGTGAAAATTTCAGTTTAATAAAGGCAGAGTTCTATGGTTATAACAATGGCTTTTTGCTTTAGTGAGGTGAAGATAAAGTGAGAGTGATGACTTCATATTTGTTAGTAGAGATTTATAAAATTGCCAACCAAAGGGTTCAAGCCCTATGGTCCTAAAATACAGGTGAGCGCTGTGCTTTGAGACATGTATGTAATTTTTCATTTCTATTTTGGGTAAGTAAAAGAAAAGCATTTGTGATCACAATGATATTCTGAATAATGGTTAACACCTAAAGAATGATTACTATGGCCAGAAACTGTTTTTGGCCTGTCACCTACATTGTCTCCTTTACTTCTTGTAACAGTCTCTGAACTACTGTCACCATCATTATAATGACAGGCAGGGTAGGTAAGTTGTTCAAGGCCACAGAGCTCATTCCTTGAATGATGCCTTCTAACACATATGTGGGCTTTCCAATTTTTATTTCTTTTATTTTGTATATTTGGTGGAAGGTTGCTGTGTATTACTAGCAAATTACTGTATGTGGTCACTAATCTGAGGTAGAGCTTTTTTCTAGATATTGGTACATACCACTTTATTTACATTATAGGCATTGGCTTTTTTACTGATTAGCTCTGGGAAAGGAGAAAATTACACCTGATACATTCCTCCAAGGATTTTGGTTAGATTGGTTATACTTTGAAAAATGTTTAAAAGGCATAGTATACACACACACACACACACACACATATATAAATACTGTTGATATACAATTTTATATTGGTTTCAGATATACAACACAGTGGTTCAACAATTATCTGTATTATTAAATCCTCACCCCCTCTAGTGCGGTTACTATCTGTCAATGTAGAAAGATGTTACAGCATCATTGACTATATCCACCATGCTGTACTACCGTTCCCATGACCAACTTATATTGTGATTGTGGATTATTGTGCCCCTTTATTCCCCCTACCCCCTGCCTTGGTAACCCTAGTCACTTCTCAGTGTCTTGGGTCTACTGCTGTTTTGTTCCTTCTGTTTTGTAAAAGGCACATTTTTAAAAAGATATTTTAGGGGTGGTAGTCATTTTTGAATCAAATTAAGATGTTGTACTCTCTTATGTATGTATGTGTGTGTGTGTGTGTGTGTGTGTGTGTGTGTGTGTGTGTGTGTGTAGTGTACATACAAGTTTACATCTGTAACCTAACCTTGCCTTCTACTATTTCTGATGCTTTGCCCTCATAACGACTGTTGGTGAGAACTGGGACAAGGAAGAACAAAGACAAAATTGTTAGTAGTTACATAATTTTATTTCCTCACTCAGTGTAAACCAGTAAACCTTAGTATACTTTTCCTGTTACAGCAACCTTCCCTGGGAACTTCATTTTAAAGTCAATTGCATATTCCCATGGGAACAATGTTCTAATTAGTTGGAGCTTGAAGCCTAACCAAGGACTTGTCATTTACTCATTCCTTTGGTGTTTACTCTGTTTCTGGAATTTTGCTAGCCACAGGGCAATGGAGGCAAACAAGCCTCGGTCTCTCCGTTCTTGGGACTTAACGGTCTAGTAGAGAAAGAGATACTTTTAATATTTAAAACTTCAGTACTTTGGCAGAGGTATTGTGTTGGAAAATGTCTAGCTGGATTTCTAAAACATTAGTGATTGTATGAGCCACCTAGTTGCTTGTTAACGTGCATTACTGGTCATTGTGCAGAAATACCTGTTCATTGTATCTGTGGTGGGACCCAGGAATCTCACATCTAAAAAATTCCCTGGGTGATATTGAAAGAGATGATCCATGGACAGTACTAAGAAATAGTGTGTATTATGAAGCTTGAGGATTTAGGAGGACTTCACAGAGGAGTTAATTCTGAAAGTGGGATATTGATTTCTTTTGCAGTGGGTATGTGTGTATGGAAGAGAGAATGAGAATAAGAGAGAGAAAAGGCTGGGTGGGTGTTCTGGGAGTACTGGGAGACCTGTAGAGCACCTTGTCATTATAGATGACTATTGGTATTTTATACTAGGGAAGGTAAAATACACAGCTCTATAAAAATAAGTTCTGCCTAAATTTTAAATAATCGGCCTAAATGTACCATATATTTTGATCACTAAGGACACCAAAGAGCCAATTATAGGACACATAAAGGATCAAAACTTGACTGTAGTATAAATCTCTCTTCAAATTCATGAACCACTTAATTTTGCTTACAGGCTAATATTACAGGGGCTTTAGGTGTCTGCTTTGAATGGCCCATTTTTCAAAAGAGACTTTTAAAGAAAATGTAAACTGCTAACTTCTCTCTTTGGATAACTTTCTGTGGTCCAAATAAGATTCAGAATCCCTCACTTGACATAAATATAGAAAGTACTGGATACCAAAGAGCTAAAGGACAGGTAGGAAGCAGTGAGACATAAGATTTAAGTTTTGATTATGCAGTATAAATTGATAAGAAATTCATAAGAAATAAGCATGTAGAAATCAAGGGATTATTTAAGTATTAAGCAATTAGCATTATTTAAAAATATTTGACTAGCTCGGTTGATGTATTTTATCTGTGAATCATAATACTGGGACTTTTTTTCTGGGTGAATTTGCTAATGATTATAGTAGATAAGTGCTTTTACAGAATGCTGCCACCCAAGTTTCTTTTCGTTGTTTTTAAATCATTGTTAAGTTAGATTTCTACCATTAGTTATGAAGGTGCCATATAATACTTCTAAGCTACCAAAAGTACATCTTTACTTGATGTAATAGTAGTACTATATGCATTAAATGACAATTGTTTTTAGAACATATGTTCTATATATTTTAGAGCAGGAAAATGTCTCTTTAAAATGATTTCTATTTTAATAGGTATGTTCTGTCATTTTACGGTTCTGCAGTGCAAAGAAAATTTTATTTATTATTTTTTTAAGGGTCTGAAAAGCCCTCCAGAGAGCCTCAGCGATCTTGGTGCCATTGAAAGTCTCCGGATCCCTGGAAAGGTATTGATCTACATGTGTGAGCGTGACTTTTCACTTCCTTAAGAAAATGTTACTGCCTTTGGATAATAATTGATTCATAGAAGCTTTTCTTTCCCACAGGCAGATGGTTGTTACGATAGGCTAGATACATTTTTGTAGTACTGTAGGCTTGGGCTTGTTTTTACTTTTATCACTCATTGGGATGCAGGATGATCATTATAGTGAGGCAGAAAATTCAAGATTGATATATGTAGAGTTTATTATCATATCACATTATTAGCCTGAAAGCAGTTATACATGTATATATGAAACTTATGGATTTATCTGCTGTATTTGGAGAATTAAAAGGAAATTATTTTGCTTTTTCTGCTGTAACACTCTCAGCCAAAAGTCATAGTTAATTATGTTTTTGTAATGGAGCAGAGATTTTTGAAGAAGTAGCTAAAGCGTAACTTATACTAAATCGTACCTATCTTAGATTTTTATCCCCTGATATTTATGTGAATGTCCCAGCTTACTAATTTAATAGGTGGTATTTGAAAGCTAGCTGGCTTCCCCTCGGGAGAATTATTAACTGTTGTTAAATAAATAAGTGCCTGCTGTTTCTCACTCTGGGGTGTTGCCACTTGCAGCTGCTTCTGTGAATAGCAGCTCCACCCCAGATCAAAGCCTCTTCTTTGGAAAGTCTGCTTTTTATTTTCACTTTGAGGATCATATTTGAAACTACTGTTTGTTTCCTGTGCCTGGCATCTTTATACATAGGACTCGTTTCTCTTGATCAGCAGTCATAAAGCCTCTCCACACCTCAGTGTCAGCTGCTCAAGAGGATGCTTCCCCACCTCTTTGAGGTGCCTTATCCCCTGAAGTGACTTTTATATTTACTATGTAGCTTTTATTTTAGGTCAGGCCCAAACATATTCACCAAATATGATAAATTTTGACCAACCCTTTTGTATGAAATGGCTCAGTCCAAAACCTTAAACAGGCATTTTGAATTGTTTTATATAATCTTTATTTTTATTTATTTATTTTTATTAAGGTATCATTGATATACAATCTTATAAAGATTTCACATAAGCAACATTGTGGTCACTACATTCACCCATATTATCGAGTCCTCCCTCACCCCCCATCCCACCACAGTCACTGTCCATCAGTGTAGTAAGATGCCACAGAGTCACTCCTTGTCTACTCTGTGTTACACTATCTTCCCTGTGACCCCCCCCTACACCATGTGTGCCAGTCATAATGCCCCTCAATCCCCTTCTCCCTCTCCCCCTCCGCCTTTGGTAACCCCTAGTCACTTCTTGGAGTCTGGGAGTCTGCTGCTGTTTTGTTCCTTCAGTTTTGCTTTCTTGTTAACACTCCACAAATGAGTGAAATCATTTGGTACTTGTCTTTCTCTGCTTGGCTTATTTCACTGAGCATAATACCCTCCAGCTCCATCCATGTTGTTGCAAAAGGTAGGATATGTTTTCTTATGGCTGAATAATATTCCATTGTGTATATATACACATCTTCTTGATCCATTTGTCTACTGATGGACACTTAGGTTGCTTCCACATCTTGGCTAGTGTAAATAGTGCTGCGGTAAATAGGGGTGCACCTGTCTTTTTGAATCTGGGATCTTGTTTTCTTTGGGTAAATTCCTAGGAGTGGGATTCCTGGGTCAAATGGTATTTCTATTTTTAGTTTTTTGAGGAACCTCCATAATGCTTTCCACAGTGGTTGAACTAATTTACATTCCCACCAACAGTGTAGGAGGGTTCCCCTTTCTCCACATCCTTGCCAGCATTTGTTGTTCCTAGTCTTTTCGATGTTGGCCATCCTAACTGGTGTGAGGTGATATCTCACTGTGGTTGTTTTTTTAAATTTCCCTGATAATTAGTGATGTGGAGCAGCTTTTGATGTGTCTATTGGCCATCTGAATTTCTTCTTTGAAGGAGTGTCTGTTCATATCCTCCACCCATTTTTTAATCGGGTTATTTGCTTTTTGGGTGTTGAGGCATATGAGCTCTTTATATATTTTGGATGTTAACCCCTTGTTGGTCAGATATATCATTTACGAATATATTCTCATACGCTGTAGGATGCCTTTTTATTTTACTGATGGTGTCCTTTGTTGAACAGAAGCTTTTTAGTTTGATGTAGTTACATTTGTTCATTTTTGCTTTTGTTTCCCTTGCCTGAGGAGATGTGTTCAGAAAAAAGTTGCTCATGTTTATATTCAAGAGATTTTTGCCTATGTTTTCTTCTAAGAGTTTTATGGGTTCATGACTTACATTCAGGTCTTTGATCCATTTTGAGTTTACTTTTAGTTTTATATAATCTTATAAAAGATGATTGAGTATGATAAAATTGGGAACTAAGAGATAATAACCATAAATCCTAATTGACAAGTAATTTGGTTTTATTTCTTTTACTTAAAAAAAAGATTATCATGTATTATGAACATGCCTTGAGTTAGATTGCATTAGAGGTTTCAGAACCAATGTAAAATTGGTGAGTGAGCCTCTTTTAAGAAATACATGACTCTATTGCATAAGCACTTTATGTTGCCTATAAACCATGAGTGGTGATATTTTCTAATGGTAGGTAGTGAATTTACAGCTTTCTCATTATACAGTCTTAGTGACTCCCTACCCTAGCCCCATCAGTGAACAGTAGTGTGTGTTTGAGATGACAGGCTCTGGGGAAAGAGGCCAGTCTGGGATCACAAGATCAGCAAATGTAAATGGTTCAGGTGATAATTAAGCCTGAGGCATTGGTCTGATTGACACACACTAAGAAGCTAAGTCAGTTAAGTCGTCAAACAGCTAACAGTGCAATTAGTATCAATGCTCTCACCTTAAATTTAGCCTTTTAAGCTTCTTGCGCCTCTCTCCATGCATTCTTTTCTCTTGACATATCCCAAGTGCTGCAGAGTGAGTGCAACTGCTACCTTCTACTCTTGGTGGTTTTAATAATTTAAGAGTTGGTGGGTCCAGAGAGTGGCAAAGCTTTGACTAAGTTAACATAGGTGAAGTTTGCAGTCAGAATGGGAATTGAGAGTTAGGAAGAAGACTCATGCTCAGAAATTCCCTACACAGCCTAGCTTGGTATAACTTTAATGTTCAGTATATGTTTTACAACTTAAATATTACTTTTTAGTTAGGTCATACATACATATTTTATTAAAAAAATTTATTAGATCTCCAGAACTTATGCATCTTATAAGTGAAAGTATGTATCCTTTCACCAATATCTCCCCATTTCCTCTATCCCCCATCCTCTGGTAACCACGATTCTGCTGTTTCTATGAGTTCAGCTTTTTTAGATTCTAATATAAATGATATCATACAGTATTTGTCTTTCTCTGCCTGACATATTTCATTAGCAAAGGCCCAAGGTATATTTGTGTTGTCACAAATGGCAGGATTTCCTTTCTCATGGCTGAATAATATTCCAGTGGCATGTGTGTTGTGCATGCACCACATTTTCCTTATACATTCATCTGTTGACTGACACATAAGTTTTTTCTGTATTTCCATGTCTTGGCTGTTCTGAGTAATGCTGCAGTGAACATGGAAGTGCAGATGGCTCTTTGAGATCTTGTTTTCCTTTCCTTTGGATATATGTTTGAGTTTTCAAGAAAGAAATAGTTTAGCTTGGGTTGTATTATGTTAAAAGGTTCTAGTATAAAGGATAAGTAGGAGGAAAAGATGAGGAAGAATCGTATGGCTGTTTACTTAGATTCAAAATGATTTAATATTGGCAAATTTCATATGGTTCAGCTCACTAGAAAAAGGAGAGTGAATGAAAACTGAAGGAGGATGTTAGGTGTGTTTGATAACCCAGAGAGTACTGTTGATTTTGTTTGTTTTTGGAGAACTATATAAATTCTGAGTGGGAGGAAACCTTAGCAATTATCTGCTACAACTTCTGCATTTTATAGACAAGGTAACACTGCATTCATCTTAAGAGGAGACTCAAGTCAAATAATCCATATACTGGAAATTTGAAAATTAGGTGAAGAAAATAATATAGAAAAGTAAAAAAAAAAAAGGATTCTTTTCAGAACTTGCTGTAAGAAAGGAAACTTTAAGACAGAATTTAAAAAATCCTAGCTTTAAGAGTTCAGAGCCAATTGGTGGTGCCCAAACTTTGCTGCATATTAGAATTACTAGTACCTATGTTTCTGGGCAGCTGTGTCTGGAAAGGTGTCACCCTGTGCACTGTGTGAAACCTCAACCTGGGTAGGGAAGGGTTCTTGACTCTGATCTTTGAGAAAGCGTTCTCGAACAGATTGGGCAAGTGTAGGTAAGGAAGGAATTCATTAAAGTGAGAATTGCAGTGAATGGGAGCAGCTGTTCAGGCAGTAGAGAGCAAGGGAGACCAGAGAGAGGAAGGGAAGTTCATTGAACTCCTGCTTGGCATAGGGCACATCCCTTGCCAACTCCTGAAACCAGGGTCACCTGGCATCCAGTGTCCACTTGAATCTGCATGGTGTGGGACCTAAGCCCCTACCAACCCAGGATTTGGGGGCCTTGCGGAGCACTGGATGGAGTGAGATTATGTTCTTGAGAACTTCCCAAAGCAAAGAAAGGAGATTTTTGGGCAGGTTACTAAAGAGCATGATCATATAGCTGCAGTCCTGTCCAGGTCATCCAGGTGACAGGAACTTGGAAGCCCAAATCAGAGATCTTAGTAGCCCTTCCCTACTTCTCTGAATTAGGACAGAGAGTGAAGACTTGTGTTTAAGTCTAGAAAATTGAATGAAATAGTGAAGTAACAAAGATGCTTACCACTGGGAAAAGGGGTCTCTTACTAACCTCCCAAGAGGCTTGGAAGAGAGTAGAGACAAAGTGCAGTAAGTCAAGTAGTGAGAAGCTATTTAAGGCAAAGTATACACTTGAAGAAGGGGGAGTACAGGCCGCCTCAGAGAAGAGGCATGCTTAAAACTTAGGATTCTGTCTTTTAAGGCTTTCAAGAATGGGGCAAAGGGCCAGGGAGGGTGTAGGCTTGACGTGTGGTCTCATGATGTCTGTCTCCAGTGAAAGACATGTCGCCATCCATAGTCTGTCCTCTAGATAATTCTGTAAGATAAACTTAACACAAGGAATTTATTGATTTTGTTCTTCTCCAACATAGTGGTTACAGTCAAGCACTGGGAACATACCATTTAGAACTACTTGCCCTGTCTTAAGATAGGGCAGGTTATTGGCTGATTACCATAAAATATGTTAGGAATAGTACCTCCTAACTCCCTGGTTTTTAAAATAGTATCTTAGCCTTCAGATGGCGTTCCTTCTGTTCTTAACTGTACTATTTATATCTCAGCATTTTCCCTCAGAGGCAGGAAAAATTAATCATGATACTGGTCCCATGTTTCTGTTGTACCTCACCTAGGTCATACCCATTCCAATTAAATCATAATGGGCAAATGTAGGGTGGAGCCAAGTGTCAGTAGTGTTTGAATATCCCCAGGTGATTCCAGTGTGGAGCCAAGTTTGGGAACCATTGGCCAAGTTGAGGATGTGATGATAAGAATGGAGTAAGGAGAAATACAGGAACTGTGTTGTAGAAAAAATTTTGGAGGAAGTTTTACTGACAGCTTTTGTGGGAAAACATAAAAGGAAGAGTGTAGAGAAAATGGAAGTTCCCTGGGCAGGATTCTTACCTGACCCTGGTCTGCTGCCCACTGTGCACGTGCAGTGCTCGCAGGCACAGGCTTGCACATGTGGGGCAGTGGGTTATTATTGACTCTGTAGAAAGAGCTCCACCCAGTGCTGTAGGGGTGTGAGGTGACAGAGAGGCCCGGAGGTAGAGACTAGCTTGCTGACAGCAGACTTGCCCTGAAGCAGGCAGGATTCTAGTGCTAGACCTGTCACCATGAGAATAAAGCTGGGTATAAACCCTTTCACCCCAAGAACGGTCCTTGTCATCTTTTGGTCTCATTGAATCCAGACTGAACTTGCCTGGGGCTGAAACCCTCAGGTGAGACAAAGAGTAATTACATAAACTTTTATTCCTGGGAAATGGATTCTGTTATATTTCAAATTAATGAGATTTTCATACAGATGTAAGAATATAAGAAATTTATATAGTACTTACTGACTATATTTGTTATCCATTTAAAGAAATTTATACTGTTTGAATTATGTGAAAGGTTTTTAATTGGTTACAAGAAATACAAAGAATTAAGACCAAAATGTGTTATATAGTAATCACGATAGCAACATGGTAGGTAATAGGCTGTGAACTTACTACAGTTGTGTTTGAGAGTATTTGTTGAATCTGATTAAAAAATAAAGATGTCAGTATTCAGACCTATTAAATTTCCATCTAGACTTTTATACTTAACATAGTGCTTCCAGAATGGTCACAAATCATAAACGTGGAAAAGTACTGATGTTAATATTGGCTTTGTGAGTTTTTGCTTAAATACTGCCTCCCGATTGTCTTGCCAATAGGTTTCAGCGCGGGCAAATTCGCTGTGGATTCAATGAATGTGACCAAAGAAATTGACAGCAAAACGGTCTTGGGGTGAAAGGGTTATATCCAACTTTATTTCCAGGTGGTAGGTCAGTCACTAGAATCCCGTCCACTCAGAGCGAGTCTGCATGCAGCAAGCCGGTCTCTGCCTCTGGGCCCGTCTGCCTGCACAGCCGTCCTCTGGGCCTCTCAGCCTGCACAGCCGTCCCACACAGCCATCCTCTGGGCCTCTGTCCTCGGTGCTGCCACCACTCCAGCCTCTGCTCTGCTCTCCTGAAACCTTGCAGCTGTGCCATGGTGTCAAGCCCAGAGCACTGGGCGGAGCTCTTTATATAGAGTCAACAGCCATGTATTGCCCACAGGAGTGCAGTGAGCTAGTCAACCAGGGCCAGGTGAGAATCCTGGCCACAGGAACTCTCATTTTATCCACACCGATATTTTTCTTTAAAGATAAGTTTTTTTTTTTTTAAGGCCTTAGTTTACTAACCCATAAATACAAATAGGATTCAGATGTGTTTACTATTATATGATTGGTTTAGCTGTGCCTCTGATTTTTTTTTAACAAAGACATATAGGGCAAGAGGACAAAAGCAGTATCTGTTGCAGTCAAAACTTGAAGATATATTTTTCTAAATATAAGAAAGTAGTCTTGTTCATATACTTAATCCATTTGATAAATATTTATTGAGTACCTGCCTAATTGATGGTATTTCTATTACATTGTCTTCTGGGAGTTTCAGCAGTGTTTTCTAGTGTTTAAAATACTTCTGTGAAGTAAGATAAGTGGGTTTGACGTGACTTCTTAGCATCTGAAAAGAATCCTAAAACCACATACTTACTACAGAGCTCTGTTTTCAGAACTTTACCAAGATACAAAGTGTCTTGTAATGAGTCAAGAAAGCTACATTCAAGTGTTGACTTAAACTCAGCTTATTGAAGGAAAGTCATTGCTTTGTGCCTCAGTTTTCTGATCTGTGAAAAGATGTGATTAGGCTAGGTGATAATACAGAGTCCTGTTAGCTCTGATATTTTATACTTTCTATATATTGTAATAGTTTGGGATAGATAATGATATATAAATACATTCAAAAGAATGTTTAGCACTTTTTTAGAAGAACTTACTGGGACCTGTGTTAGAATTAATATTGAAGTTTATGTCTAGGAGACTTTCTTAGGCTTAGTGAATGGGATAAAAACTTTGAGTTTAGGATTGTGTATCATTTAAGACAGGTGTCTTCTGCAGGTGGTACCAGGAGGGATGCTAACCATGGATCTGTAAAATCATTTAGAGTTTTTCTTAGGTACTCATGGCCAACAATATTTAGCAGTGTCCTTTTTATGAATTAACAGAATTATGCTTCTCTTAGCTTCAGATGCTTTGAGATTCTGAACCCTTCCTTTATAGCAGATCAAAAAAGATCATTCACACAATACATTTGGCCATCATTTATTGAGCCAGACAGTTACTAAGTTCTGAAGATGCAAAGAGGTACAAGACATTGTCCTACCTCAACCTAAGTGAGAGAGACAGGCTCAAGTAGGTGATTGTAGAGTAGGAGCACAGGAGAGGTCTCTGCTAGGACATGCTCAGTGGTAGCACAGCTAGGGAGGATTAGGAATAGGTGGAGGTGAGTGCAGGGTGTTTCTAGAGTTGGTGATTATAAGAATACGTAGTGTGCAGGTGGGTTTTTGAGTAGAAATCATGGTCATTAGGATGCTAAGAAGAAGATAAAAACATGACATGGAGCAAATGGAGAAGGGTTGAGAGAGGTTTCAAAAGCAGAATTTGGGACTGGGTTTTATTGGATGTGGATGGTGAAGGAATTGGAGAGAATGAGGTTTTTAGACAGTGAGATTGAAGGTGCTGTGATGTCTTTTCTCAGAATCAGTAGTATTTCTTCTTGTAGAGAAGTTCTGATGAGATGTTTGAAAACTAAAAGAAAAACAAAATTAAGGCTCATACACTGGATTTTTCTCTGTGTTTCAGTTTGTGATGCATCTTTTTTTCAGCATTAGTCTCCAAGTGGATGGGCATGTGGTAGGTAGCTCGATGTTCACTGAAGTTGAGAAATTGTAAAGGTAGCTTTTTAAAAAAAAAGAAAAATTGGTGTCTCTTAAGCTGTTATCTTTAATGTTTTCCCTTTCATGGAAATAAATTTAGGAAAATATTTGTTAGAAATTATAACTATTGAATAAGAGAAGTGAATAAAAATACCTGGCGGAGTATCAAATTGAAAGTTTTGCTTTCTAATTTTGTGTTTTTAGTGTATTTTAATAACTTTGTACATTTCTATAAATCAATTTTTATTCATGATTTATTTCTTTAAAAAGAAATATGTATATATTTGGAATGCTATTGTGCAGAAGGTGATTAAAATACATTATTTTTATCACTTAAGTGTGTTATAAGGCTAGATTAAAATAATGCCACTTTAATGACATTTTATGAAAATCTATAAATCATTTTGCTGAAACCTCCTTTCAAATTGTAACTTTACCAGTATTCCACTAGATGGCATTGAAAGCTTGAAGAAATACAGAGTAGGCTTTAGAAGCTATGTTTTATTTAAAACATGCAAACAAATTGATGAACCGGCTGCTTTGATGGATTATTATTGTGGTTCTAGTGGGATTTTAAGAAAATGTGCCATTTCCCCTCGTAATCAGACATCTGGCAATTCATTACCAATTTGTATGGTATTTGTATGGTTTAGGGTATCTGTGATCTTGAGTCCTATTTCACTTGGAAATACAAAAACCTATTTTTGTTCAGTGATTAATGAATTCATAATACTGGTTGAATATTGAAAACTTCATGTTTCTGATCTCCCTTTTAGCTCTGTCTCTGTGTAGGTTTTGGAAGCTAAACATTTTTGCTCTCTATTAGAGCTCTAATGTGATGTTAACTTTGATCAAAGGCTATGATTTCTGTTTTCAGAATTTATTGTTACAGAATAGCTTTTTTATGTCGACTGAAGAAATGCAACAGTTGAAAAATAAAAGCCTGTGATGATATTTGTCTTCGTAAACCCAAATTCATACTTTATAAGAGCAAAATTTCTTCCATTTCTCCTCTACTCCCTCCCAACACAGTGGCTTTGTGCCACTCAGGTATGTAATGAATTGTGGTCTAATAAGCAAAGTACAGACATGGAAATTGGTTTGCATTTCATTTTTTATTCTATAAGTTTTCCATGGGGTTTTGAAACCTGACTGGTAATATGAAGATTTTGCGTTCATCTTTTTGTCTGAATAAAAACCTACTACCGAAGATTATAAATTTCCAAGCTACTCTGTGGGTTTAAAAATTAGGTTAAATTATTTTTCGAAATTAAAGAGAATATTGGATTTAATAATGGTAAGGAGAACTGTTAAGTTGTCATAACTAGCTTTTTATACTTATAAACAGGAGTAGAATTAAAAGTCCTGAACTTGGGATGATATTTCTAATTAGTATGGTATTTTGTATAATTTGAAAGTAGTGGTTAAAGACAAAATTTGTAGTTGCTTTTTTTCTCCTCCTGTACTAGAATATATTCCCATAAGAGATGAAATCTTAAGTGGGAAATTGCTTTGTAAAGTTATAGCCTGTTTCCTTAGAAACTGTAAATACAATGAAACTGTCTTACAACACCTTTCACTTGAGAGCTCCTATTGTTTTATAGATTTGAATCCCCAGTTCTTATAAAACCTTTTGTTATGTTGAGAGGAAAAATGGCTTAGTTAAAATCAAAATGTTGACTTAAATTTCCATGATGATTTTTACTTTGCTCTTCATAAAGTTACATTTATGATGTGCATTTTTATGTGTGTTCATGTAGCTTTATCTCAGAGATAATAGAAAGGTAGGCTGGTTAGTATTATATGCAGCCTTATAGTGACTGTTGGAAAAGACAGCTTCTAAAATATTGAGTAACTTCTTTGCTGCTACCACTTTCCTGAAATAATCCTGCTTGGTTTATGTTAAGAACATATTGCATATTTTTGCTTACTTTTATCTGGCATAGTGATATGTGTTAAAATATTTTAATTTTTAGTAAAGGAAAAATTTGGTTCTAGTATTTGTAAAAGTATATTGGATTTTTAAAGAAAATCTCAATTGTTGCATTTTATAGCCTCTTGTACCTGCAGACACTCTGCCTGCCATTTTTCTACCTTAGCTACCCTCTTGTTTAACCTGTTGTATGCTTTCCCACTAAGTACACTATTTTTGCTTAATGCTTTGCTTTATATTTGTAACCTTATTCTCCCAATTTATCAAATTTGAAATTTTACCTATTCCTATGTTCTCTAAATGCCACCTCTTCCCTCAGATGTGAACTCAACGATCCTTTGATTCCCTCGGTTTTGTCTGTGCCTTATGTTCTGCCTTGCATCATCATCATTTATTCATCTGTTCCCTTCTATTACTTTAGCAACTAATTGAAGGAAGAGCTGTATTTTACTCATTTTTGTTTCTGTATGACCTAGTATGGAGAATTTTTACACAGTCGGTATTTAAAAATTTTTTTAATTGAAATAAAGGTAATAAATAGAACTTTGAAAGGAGGCAGGTTATTTCCTATTGATAGTATTTCACTTTCTTAAATTGAAGTATATTTGACTTGATCCAGAAATGTAAGGTAATACAGAGCTTTGAAAGGAGGCAGGTTATTTCCTACTGATAGTATGGGAAATCTGATTTGTTCTTTTTTTGCTATTTGTACTTTTTTAAAATAATTTATTTTGGTATCATTAATCTACAATTACATGTGCAATATTATGGTTATTAAACTACCCCTTCATCAGGTCCCCCCGACCAACCCCATTACAGTCACTGTCCATCAGCGTAGTGAGATGCTATAGAATCACTACTTGTCTTCTCTGAGTTGTACAGCCCTCCCCGTACCCCCCAACCTTACGTCTGCTAATCGTAATGCCCCTTTTTCCCTCTTATCCCTCACTTCCCACTCATCTTCCCCAGTCCCTTTCCTTTTGGTAACTATTACTCCATTCTTGGGTTTTGTGAGTCTGCTGCTGTTTTGTTCCTTCAGTATTTTTTCTTTGTTCTTATACTCCACATATGAGTGAAATCATTTGATACTTGTCTTTTTCGGCTTGGCTTATTTCACTGAGCATAATACCCTCTAGCTCCGTCCATGTTGTTGCAATTGGTAGAATTTGTTTTCTTCTTATGGCTGAATAGTATTCCATTGTGTATATGTACCACCTCTTTATCCATTCATCTACTGATGGACACTTAGGTTGCTTCCATTTCTTGACTATTGTAAATAGTGCTGCGATAAACATAGGGGTGCATATGTCTTTTTTAAACTGGGCTGCTGCATTCTTAGGGTAAATTCCTAGGAGTGGAATTCCTGGGTCAAATGGTATTTCTATTTTGAGTTTTTTGAGGAACCTCCATAGTGCTTTCCACAATGGTTGAACTAATTTGCATTCCCACCAGCAGTGTAGGAGGGTTCCCTTTTCTCCACATCCTCGCCAACACTTGTTGTTGTTTGTGTTTTGGATGTGCGCCATCCTCACTAGTGTGAGGTGATATCTCATTGTGGTTTTAGTCTGCATTTCTCTGATGATTAGTGATGTGGAGCATCTTTTCATGTGCCTGTTGGCCATCTGAATTTCTTCTTTGGAGAAGTGTCTATTCATGTCCTCTGCCCATTTCTTAATTGGATTATTTGCTTTTTGTTTGTTAAGGTGCGTGAGTTGTTTATGTATTTTGGAGGTCAACCCCTTATTGGATACAACATTTCTGAATATATTCTCCCATACTGTAGGATGTCTTTTTGTTCTACTGATGGTGTCCTTTGCTGTACAGAAGCTTTTCAGCTTGATATAGTCCCACTTGTTCATTTTTGCTTTTGTTTCCCTTGCCTGGGAGATATGTTCATGAAGAAGTCGTTCATGTTTATGTCCAAGAGATTTTTGCCTATGTTTTTTTCTAAGAGTTTTATGGTTTCATGACTTACATTCAGGTCTTTGATCCAGCTTGAGTTTACCTTTGTGTATGGGGCTAGACAGTAGTCCAGTTTCATTCTCTTACATGTAGCTGTCCAGTTTTTCCAACACCAGCTGCTGAAGAGGCTGTCATCTCCCCATTGTATATCCAAGGCTCCTTTATCAAATATTAATTGACTGTATATGTTTGGGTTAATGTTTGGATTTTCTATTCTGTTCCACTGGTCTGTGGGTCTCTTTTTGTGCCAATACCAAATTGTCTTGATTACTGTGGCTTTGTAGTAGAGCTTGAAGTGAGGGAGTGTAATTCCCCCTGTTTTATTCCTCCTTCTCAGGATTGCTTTGGCTATTTGGGATTTTTTGTGGTTCCCTATGAGTTTTAGAATTATTTGTTCAGTTCATTGAAGAAAGCTGTTGGTAGTTTGATAGGAATTGCGTTGAATCTGTAGATTGCTTTAGGTAGTACAGCCATTTTGACAATATTTATTCTTCCTAGCCAAGAGCATGGGATGCATTTCCATTTGTTAGTGTCCTCTTTCATTTCTCTTAGGAGTGTCTTGTAGTTTTCAGAGTACAGGTCTTTCACTTCCTTCACTAGGTTTATTCCTAGGTATTTTATTCTTTTTGATGCAATTGTGAATGGAATTGTTTTTCTGATTTCTCTTTCTGTTAGTTCATCATTAGTGTATAGTAAAGCAACAGATTTCTGTGTGTTAATTTTGTATCCTGCAACTTTGCTGAATTCGGATATTAGTACTAGTAGTTTTGGAATGGAATCTTTAGGGTTTTTTATGTACAGTATCATGTCATCTGCAAATAGTGACAATTTGACTTCTTCTTTACCAATCTGGATGCCTTGTATGTCATTGTTTTGTCTGATTGCTGTGGCTAGAACCTCCAGTACTATGTTGAATAACAGTGGAGAGAATGGGCATCCCTGTCTTGTTCCCAACCTTAGACGAAAAGCTTTCAGCTTCTCGCCGTTAAGTATGATGTTAGCTGTGGGTTTGTCATACATGGCCTTTATGATGTTGAGGTACTTGCCCTCTATACCC
>JAVSCE010017010.1:0-168836 GCA_032199065.1 Smutsia gigantea | reverse complement strand
GGGGGAGGGGGAGGGAAGGAGAGGGGAGGGAGAGGGAGGGAACTGATGATGTTCCTACAATGAGTACCTTCCGCAGGTTCCTATGGAATTTTCCATTTGTTAATTTCATGGCAATTAACATTCAATATGATCTTCCAAAGTGAAAATATCGATACAGTTGTACTAGAAAATCCAAGGAAACTCTCCAAATTCTCTTTTAGCAATCCTGGAATGACTGGAATGATGTTGGCAGGGTCTCTCAATTCACCCTATCCATTCAGTTGAAATATGTGTTTATATAAATAAATAAATATATATATGGAACTTTCTTTAAGTTCACTTACTTAATCAAATGTGCAGCATCCTACTAGGAGTTGGAAACTGAAAGACCAGGTTCCCTCCTTGAGAGGTTCTTACTCTCTTTCTAAATGACTTGCAATAAAAAAAAAAAGAGCGGCCACTCAGTGAATGCTGTGCCGAGCCCTCTGTTAGGTTCCATACGTATATGATCTCTAACTCTAAAATCTCCCATCTATGGATGAATAAAGAGGCTCTTCTGGTTAAATAGCTTGTCCAAGTTATACTTCTCATTCACTGTGAAGCCAGCTTCGCAACAAAGGATCAGTCAAGGCCCAATCAGACAAGCTGAACACTTGCCAGCTATTCAAAGAGGGAATTTAATGTGGGGAGCCCTTCCCCTGGTGCTGGAGAAGCGGAAGAGCCAGGGCAAAAGGAAGTGATCCAGGGATTAGGGCGGGCAGGAGGCTGCCACCGGCCCTGGGCTCAGACCAACCGAACGGTGGTGGGCCGTGACCGGAAGGCAGGATGCGAGGCTGCGCAGAGGTGGCTACAAAACAAACCGTGGCAGGTTGCCCGAGGGACTGCAGCCATACGAGAGGAGCGGTCCACAGGACCTGCATCCACAGAGGAGAAGTGGTGACAGCCAGAGCCACAGCCAGAAGCAGAACGCGGGGGAGGAGTGCCCCACCCATGCTTCCCATTGGCTGAGCCCGGCCCACATTTGGAGTCGGGAGATCTTTGGGTGGTGGACACTGCAGGTACCAGCTCCCTGAGGCACACTGCGTCCTGCCATGAATAGTGCGATGTAAATCTGAGAGCGTCTTAGCCCAGACCTGGATGATAGAAGAACTCTATGCTACCAGAACCAGCTGGGACCCAGTCTTGAAGATGCCACTGCCCACCAGGTGGCCACAAGCAAGCCACACACAGTCCAGGCCTCTTCTGGGTAAGAGCACCCTGGAGTCGGGAAGCCTGGCCCCACCCACTCAGCTGACTGGGAAATCTCAGAGGAAGCCATGCACAGTGGTTCTTTGCTGCCTGGGAAAGCCCGGGTGTGCTTCGGCTTACACGGAGCCACACAGACAGGTTTCCTTTTACTTAACAACATCGTATATCTACACTCACCTCGCCTCCTTTCCTTTGAAATATTCCCTTCGATATCTCACCCCCAGATGTTCCTTGCCTCTGCTCCAACTACGTTGCGTAGCTCTTTCCTTTCCAAGGTTATTTTCCCGGGACCGGGGAGCCTAGGCCGACTTCACGTTAGGAAGTGGGGGGGTGGGGGGGAAGGAAGGTTAGAGATGGACCGAGGCTGCTGCCCAGTAATCCTCTCTAAATCACATATGGCAGGAGGAGCAGACAATCATTTCTTGTGACTGAGACAAGATCAAAGGATTAAGGGGTTTTGGTAAAGAAGAGCTGGCATTTGGTCATGAGAATTATAAAAGTTGGTCTGCTGAAAAGAACAGCTTGCTAGGGTGAAAGTCAGATAATACAGCCAAGCATTCCTTCGAAAAGCCTGTGTTCATTCGGGGTGAAAGGCAAAGGAGAGGGGGGAGCACTGCGTGTCTACCCACAACAGCTGCTGTCACATCGCTGAGCTACAGACAAGCTCCTTTCCAAGCTGCCCCCTTCCCCCTGCACACCAGCCCAGGTGAAGGGGCTAATTATCTGAGCCCTCAGAGTGTTCTACTAATGGTGATGGCATGATCCACCCTTTAGGGAGCACAGAGCCCAGGCCAGGCACATTGTTCTGTTCACCATATGGCATTACTCCTCCTAAGAACCCTGCACAGCAGACAGAGGTATTCTCATTTTGTAAGTGAAGAGATTGAGATGTGGGTATCAAGCAATTTATTTAAATTTCTCCATTAATAATAAAAGTTCCTAAGAACAGCTACTATTTCTTGACTAGTTACTATGTGCCAGACACTGTGCTAAGTTAAGTGCTTTACATTTAAGCCCAAATGAGAGCCACCGGTCTTGTCAATCAAGTTCTAAGAGAGATGAAGTAAATAGTCCACGTTCAGCACATTCAGAAGTGACAGAAGCAAGACTCAAATCTATGCCTCTCTCCTACTATAGCTCTTAATTACTAGGCATCATTTGTTCTTTCATTCATTCAACAAATATTTATTGGGCACCTACTATTTCCAGGCGCTCGAGGTGCCCGTCAGACTGCAAGACACTGCAGTGTCCTTGTGGGGCAGAGTCGCAGTGGTGACACTCCAGTGTGCTGGCTGATTCACACACTGCAGGGCTGGGCACCACACCTGGCCCTGTGGCAGTACTCCTAAGTGGAAAGGCCACTGGGAAGGTCACACCTGTGCTATCTCTATGCTTAACACACTGCCTTAGACTCAGCCCACCAGCTCTGCGGGGAAGGTCTGGGGTGGGTCCAGGGGGGCAGGTACGGCATCAGCCCAGGCTCTTCAAGACTTTCCCTCCCAAATCTTTAGGTCAGTCACCCAAAGCAAGCAGAAAGTTGGAAAAAGCTACAGCAAACATATCTTTGTAAGCTTTTCTCCAGAAAGGTTAAACCTGACACCATCCAATTGGTTTAAGCAGCTCAAGAGAAGCAGACTGAAGAGCTGCATGAACAGGTGCCAACTCAGCTCATTAAGTCCCCAGAGTTTTAATTTTTCCCAGGCTAATTGGCATCAATGTTGGGGGGGGGTGCTGGGTGGCTCTTAAGTGGGTAGCTGCAGCAGGCTCTTTAAGATTCAATGCCAAAAGGAGTTTGGGATCAAAGACACAGAAGATGACTGTACATGAACCACGGGCGTCCCAGGTCTGCTTCTGACCTCAGGGATGTTTACCACACCTTGGTGGGGGAGGGGGAGGACAACTGGTTTGTTTTTTTTTTGTCAGAGCAACCGTTTGTGTTGTTGCTGGGCTGTACTTCTCATTCTGTGGTTTATCCTTTTATTTACCTGTTTCCCTAATATACTCAGTTCTGTAGGCACATACCGAGTACCTACCGTGGGGCAGGCCTTGGGCTACAGGCAGGGTTTGCAAGAGGAACTGGATCCCATCGCTGCCCTCTGGGGTCACGATCTGGCGGGAAGAGGACATGGGGCTGAGGAAAGTGGAGCACATGACAGCTACTGAGACAGAAGCCAGTGCCCAGAATCCAAATAGCCCAGGGGACGGCCTAACTATCCTTGATCAGCTGGGTCCAGGACGGCCTCCTGGAGGAACGGGCATCTACACTGAACCTTTCTGGTAGCTGGGTCTGTTCAGTCTATGCCTCACTACTCTGCAGAGTGATCCCCCTTCTATCATCCACACGTAGGCTGTCACAACTGTCACATTGTATGTCCCTAACTCTTGAATAGACCAGGGGTGATCAGAGCTGGGATGAGCTTTACAGATTTTCTGTGCCCTGAATGTGTAATTGGGATACTATGACTCTGTCTTACTTGGGATTTTGAATGGAGAAGCCAGTGAATCTGGCCATGAGCACAATGACTGAGGCTAGCCTTACTGCAGAGAGGGAGACACGAGGAGGAGGTCTGGAAGAAGCAAAGGAAAATGACTCTAGAGAAACAAGAGGGGGATATGTCAGTTTCGGGCTTCTCCAGTGCTGGGCTCCAGGCCTCAAGATGCTCAGTCTTCCAGATTGCTTCTTTTACGAGTGGGTTCTGTTCCAAACAACAAACGGCTCTGGAGGAATGTGAAGGTTGAGCAGGGGGCTATGAAATAGGATGGTGTGCCTGGAGTGCGAATCTGTGAGCTCCTAGAAGGCAGGAGAGGTGCAGCTGGTGTCTCTCCACTACCACCGCCTCCGGTACAGAGCTGCGCAGGGATGGAGGCAGGCACGCGGGACGGTACAGGCTGCCTCTCACAAACCTCAGGGTCCCAGGAATCAGCCATGATACGACTTGGTTTTCTCACAGAAATGCAAGGAACAGCAAACTGGCATGTGTATGAATGAATGCAGATGTGCCAGCCGCAGCCTGGGGCACCCCTACATGGTTTCATCGGCCACGTCATCCCCCTGAGATGGGTTCTGCCGCTCCCATCTCACACGTAAGGAAATACGGGCTGAGAGTGGTCAGAAGTCACCCAAGGCCACCTGACTTAATAAACGGTGGAGCTGTGAAGGAGCAGTTCGTAGTTCTGAAGAGTGACACAGACACTTGGTCACACCTAAAGAACCCTCACCACACAGGTTGTGGTGAGAGCTCAAAGAACTTAAAAAGGCCCTCTGTGCACTGGCCGTCAGAAAGGTGTCCATGAAATGGGACTCTGGCCTTCCCAGCACTAGGTGGGGGGCTGGGTGGACTGATGCACCGAACCTTCTGCTTGCGTGTGTGACAGGAAAAGAGGTGTGAGCGAACTAGCCGCTCAGAGGCTTCCTTCTTGGGCTATCAACACAACAGCTGCCTTCAGTCCCCTTTTCTCATACCTTGCCAGCTGTGAAAGGACACAATGTCCTGGGGATTGCTGGATTGACTGGCCGGAGAATCTGGGACCTCAACCTCAGTTAGTGCCACCTTTTAACCCACATTTGCACAACTTTCCTGAGGGGCACAGGGTGGCATGTGGAGGGGAATTTGAATTGCCTGTCTGCCCCAAATGCGAGCATGCTAAAGACATTTGAGGGCCCATCCCATAGCAAAATTATAACAACTAGGCGCCTTGAGTATCAGTTTGGTGAGATGGGGGGGCTATGAGAATGCATCTGGCAGACCTCCAACTACAGGGAAAGGGACTGACCAAATGTCCAGACTGCCACACTTGGAAACCCATCTCCACATCTGTGCCAAGACCACGCCTCCCACAGGCTGCTCCCAGCCCACGATGGGCAGGGCAGGGCTGCTCTGGCTGCGCCATTCCCAGGAGATGCGGAGTCCTCTGCTGAGTGACCTTGCTGGAGTCTAACATGTTTGCTGCCTCCCTCCCCCTCCCTCCCCTCTTCCCTTCACTCAGGGTCAAACCTGCATTGAGGTCTGATGGTTCCCCTAGCTTCCTCTGACTCCCTCCCCAGTTCTTCTCCCAGGTGAAAGGAAGCCTGTTCATCTCCCCATGTCCTCACCTATGTCTGACTGGAATCCCACCAGCCCTTGACTCCCCAGATGCTGCTGGCATCGCAGCCTGGTAAGCAGAGGCTGAATGAGAGACCTTCAGGTTTCTGTTACACAGGGAAAGTCTGACACAATGGATGCGGTGGGACCACATATTAAGGATGGGCCCTCTGGATGCAAATTTTATGCTATTAATTTCCATCAGTGAAGTTTTGGGTACTACAGGTGTTTTCTGAAATGTGCTAACATCTCCAGCTTGCTTCAGAAGGATTTTGGAAATGATTTCACCCATCGAGATGGATAATCCTTCGGCTTTGAAATGGAAGATCATAATGCTTTGCCAATCTACTCTGATCCAGAGAAAATGGACCGATAAAAGATGATTTGGGGGTTTAAAGCCACCCCTTCTAACCCAATCTGCTAAAAATTAAAACTCAGTAAGCCACAGAGAGACACTTTTCAACCTGTCATTCTTACGAAATAGAGATACTAAACAGACCTCAAGATTTCTTACTGAAGTTAAAAATGGAAGCTAGTGTGGTGGACAGAGTTTTGAGTAAGAAGCTGGCGTCCATCCTGGACTCAGCTTTGAGCCCTGCACAAGTTGCCACCCGTGAATTTCACTTTCCTTATTTTAGAAATCAACTTATTATCTTAAATAACTTATGACGAATAAAGCACAGAGAACAGTGCCTGGTATATAGTAAGTGTTCAGTAAATATTAGCTTTTGCAATATTGCTAATGATAGGGTCATTATCATGGTTTACCATGAAGATTAAAAGATAACATGTCTGGCCTACTTCATGTCCTCAGTGAATGTTTATTTTGTCTGAGTCTAAGTCATGGGCTTCAACACTTTGTTAAAAAGTGACTAATGTAAGTTTCCTCTTTAAGACACAGGGGAGAGAAAGGAGGAGGATGAAACCTAACATGTAAGTAAGGCCTGGGATAGCGTGTTTGTCTTCATTTCCTTTCAAGATCGTCATTGCATTTTTTTGTTTGATTGCAACCAGTTCTGATCCTTCTGATGGATATGTGTGCTGTGTTCTCAAGAAGATGAAAAGAGAGAGGAGAGAGAGCATAAAACTATATACACACATGCAATGATGGATGCCAAGGACAGAAAATTTCCAGTAGACCTGGCCTATAAATTGTCATTTAAATTTGCAATTTAAAAACACTGTCTGACTTTTTGATTTAGCTGACTGTGTATGAGAGACAAATAATGGAATCCTAATAAGCAATGTTTAAATGACATCTCCAGTCTCCCAGACAGAGAGGGCGGCAGCAGAATTCTAAGAAGAGAAAATAAATCTACCAAGAATAGGAAAGACGACCAGAACTAAATAGTTGCACTAATCACTTGATGGCAGATACCAGGAAAAATGTATTTTTGGCTGTTTAAAATTCGAATCCTTAACAGACGAAGGATAGGTTATCAGCTGAAAACCCCTACAGTCATTGTGAGGGGACAAAACTGAGCTCGATTTTACATTTCATCACATTAAAACAGATGAACCAAAAAATCAAGGCACCAGGACAAATATTAAAGTTGATAACCTGAGGTTAAAAGATTCGAACTGCAAAAATCGCTCGAGCTCAGAGGCATACACTGGCAAATCTCAATTCCAATGCTTTACAAGAGTGGGGGCCCCCACTGGTGACATGCCCACAAAGGGGAGCCCTCCCCAAAGTCTCAGTTTCTTCTCACCACAGCAAACAAGTTAACATCTTCCCTTGGCCAAAAAATACAGATGATAAACACTGCCTCAGTTCAAACATGAAAACAGAAATGAGTCATCCACTACTGAAAGCTGTTCTGTATGCAACCACTTAAGCAAGATTTGGCAAATTTTGGACAGGACCATTAAAAAATGGCAACAATGACATGAGGGCTGGGAGAGAGGTTTTATGAGTAAAAAGCTAAGGCAAAGGAGATAACAGCATTTTTTTGTGATAATTGTGAAAATTTATAATGACATGGGGTAGCTTAAGTTAAGGTTTAGTGAAAAAGTAATGAAGAATTAACTACACAGCAGGATCATACTAGAATGCATGTGTTTTGCATGCTTATGCACAAACTCTTGTGCAGGAAAAAAAAGACCGAAAGAAAATATCTGAGTGTTAACTGTTCTCACTCAAAGCCAGGGTATAACTTCAGAATCCTCTATATAGTACTTGAAGAAGCCATTAAAATCGACCAGCATTGGCAAATTACACAAAATCTATAAGCAATCTATAACTTTGAGAGCAGGAGGAGAAGCCACAGTAATCATTATTTTAAAACATCAAAGGAAAACTAATGGAATATAAATTACTGATTCTGGGAAAATGTAGGCCAAAGGCCAAAGAATTATCTACCTAATATAGGCTATTCTATTGTTCAACAAATGCTTATTGAGCACATACTATGTGCCTGGTTCTCTGCATAATAGGAAATGAATAAAATATGTGTATAACTTGAAGTAGCTTTTACCCTAGAAGAGGGGGGAGCAAACTGCTGCCAACAAGATTTCTGATCTGCTGGTTTTCTTTCACTGGAAGACAGGATAGGATTTATTTTTCACAACTGGGGATTTAAATCTAATAAAATATCTATAGTAATAGAAGATATTTCACAAAGCATTCACTGAGCTAAAAAAATCATTCTGAACTCTAAGAATCTTTATTTAAATCTCACAACCTTGGAAAGTGCTTGGATAGTTGGCTATCTGCTCTGGATTTCAACTTAGTGCAGTGAAGTGTAATTATTTCTTACTTGTCTTGTCTTTCATATTACATCTTAAGTTTCTTAAGCCCAGGACCTGTTTACAATCTTCTGTGGCCAGTACTCTGCCTGATTTTAGAAAATGCTCAAACATGGAATGAAGGAAAAAAAGAAGGATACAGGAAGGGAGGAAAGGAAGGAACATAAAGAACTCTATAATTATGACACAGCCCCTAAAATATTAGTTCGTGTTGACAAATCTTGATTTGACTAGCATTTCTTGAACGTCTACTACGTATTAAAGGCTGCAGTAAGCATCTTCACATATGCATTCGGTTGTTTCTATTTCTACTACTTTGAACTTAAACCAGGAGGTTATTTATTAAAAGCTAATCTGGTCTACAAAGCACACAGACTTTGAAATCAGGCTGCTCAGGTCCAAATCCTCACTCTGCTGGTTTCTGGCCTTGGGCAAGCTACTGAATCTCTGTGACTTGAGGTTTCTACAGATGCATGTGAAATGTGAAAATAAAGTGAGATTAAATACTTAAAATGCCTGGCACATGAGTCTTCTCCCTATGGAAATGCTTTTATTTCCTACAAACTTGTATCACATACCTTCTACTATTTAATCATAGCCTTAGCCTAACCAAAAGCTACCAGGTACTTGGCTAAGATAGCAGGAAAAAGTCTTGCAGAGCCTCATGAAGCAAGGACTAAAAGCGACCTTAGAGAGTTGCCCATCTCCCACCTGCTATCAAGCATCAAGCTACCTTTCATAAGTCCAGCCAGATGCTGTACCCATGCTAACCATCACAGCTTCAGGACAACACCCAATGTCTTTAGCACATGCTTCCATATCGCTGTTAATAAGGGATATGGGGCTGATCATTTTCCAGTGATAGGGGTCCTTGATCCTTTTTAGGATCACATAATAAGAACATTTTTCTTGTTGGAGATAATTCCCCTTCCCGTGCACATCCGTCAAAGGCAGTTTCCAACAGTCCCGTACATCATCCTGAAATACATGATAAGATTCAGGTCTGCTATTCATCATCTGCTGGGCTTTCTCCAATGCAAATTCCTGCATGGCTTTTCTTACCTCTGGTTTAACAATCAGAAGGCAAGTCCTGCCTAGAACAGGATTGTCAACCAGGGAAAGTTGAAAGACTCAGTGACAACAGCCCCCAATCTGAGGGAAGTAAACCTACAATGATGATATATAAATTCTTTACAAAAGCAAATTGCATGTATTTCTACCACTTCACAACACGAACCAGACCCTTAGGAACTGAGCTTTCAACTAAGGTTTTATTTGATGGCTCCTGCTGGAAAATGGCATGATAGAGCAGAAAGATCCCATGCTTTGGATCATTTAGACCTGAGTTTAAATCCCTGCTTTTCAATTTACATGATGGGTGATGCTGAACATATTTTGAACTTATCTGAGTATGTTTCCTCATCTGCAAAATGGGAGTGTTACAATTTCATAAATTTCCTGTATTCTCAATATAGTCTCAGCCTGCATTTAGTAGTAATTAATGTCATTTCCAATTTTCCCACTGGGAACTTGAAAAAATTCTCCTTTCCAGGCTTTGAGAGGCTATAAGGATGTACAAGACACAGCCCCTGCCATCAAGTCTCTACTTAAGACACAATCTATCAAGGAAGAGAGGCATGTAAGTGAATCCTATCTGATAGAACAAAGAAATAAAAACTTTATCTGGATTACCAATTTTTAAAAACCAAGATGCTGAGAGTCATGGGTGAAGGAAGGCTTAATCCCATGGGATGCAGGAATACTTAGGAAGAGCTTCATGAAGACCACCTGAGCTGGGTCTCTGAAGATCAGACAGGCCTTGACAGATGGATGAGAGACAGGAGGATTTTTTTCCAGGTTGAGAGAAGAACTGAAGCAACCTCATGCATGCTCAGGGAGGTCCAAGCAGGTCAATGTGTTCCAAATGGGCCAGGCAGGTGTAAGGCAGTTGTGTGACATCTGCCAGATGGATCAGTGAGAAAACCACAGGGCCATTCAGAGCATAGGTTCTGGGATTAGAGCACTGACTTTGTCTCACCTCTTCAATTTCTATTTCCTTATCTGTAAACCTGAGATTTTAAAGAAGCCACCTCAAAGCATGGTTGTGGGTGAGAAAAATGCATGTGAAGTCTGGAACACATTGCTTGATGTTTTATAATTGCTGCCAGATATTAGTGCCCTTCATCCCCAGCACCCTCATTATTGTTTCTGATACGGGGACGCTCACTGGGAGGTGAACTGGACTGATGATGATATCCATAGATTTGCAGAATTGGAAGCCTTGCTCCCAATTAAGACCCAGAAGTGGATTTTTACTTATGCACAGTCAAAATCCTTCAAGCTCACCTAGGCTTTACCTTTTTATATCTGGAAAACACAGAGTCACTGGCATCCTCAGAATGGTTGATGCTTCCTTTTCAATCAAGTGAAGCCCCTGTGTATGGGGCAACCTCCCTTATGTGACAGACAAGGGGAGTAAAACAGGGCTTCCTCTGCCTTTCTAACTCCACGGCATATTCTGCCATCACCCCTTTCTCTGGCTGAAGCCACCTCAACCTAACGGTGCTATTAATGGCATCTGTAGGAAGATGTCTTTCACTGTGAGCATTACTTGGTACTTGGTAAGAGGACACACCATTCCATGGGACACAGCTAAGGCCAGTGGTATGTGTGTGCACAGGCTGTAGGATTAGAGAGATCTAGGTGCAAACTGGTCCCTTTATTTGTGGGTGGCCTCCAGCAAGCTATTCACCTCTCTGAGCCTCAGCTGCCTCTCATGTAAAATGGGACTGCTTGTCTAAAGGATTTTTCCAAGCTTAAATGAGACAACACCCACAACAGGCATTGCTTCCTCTTTCCCACACTGCACCTTCTCATCTGCCTTTGACTAGCGGTGCTCTCTTGATGGACTGTGCAGAAAAGCTCAGTCTTGCAACATGTGGACTCTGTCCTAGAAGCTGTGTTGCAATAGGAGAGGATCACTGAAATCTGAGCACATCTGGGAACATTGTCGGTTTAGCAAACCCCATCAGATAATAAAACCCCATGTCCTGGGGCATTTGTTAATTATCTGCAAAGATGAAGATTGTCCAGCCCCAGAAAGGACTGTACCCTTACCTGACTCACAGGACTTAGATGGCTAACAGGAAGGGCTTTGTTCTTCCAAACATCAAAATTCAAGCCCAGCCACTGACAGAGGCAGCACACTGAGCTTAATGAAGCAGTGGGATGAACTAATATGGCAAATCTTATAGCTTGACTACCAATATGGCCCACATCATGCTAAATTACAGCACCAGACGTGACTGGACACACATCACAAAAGCAGGAATAGTTCACAGAATGGTAGGAATTTTTCAACACCATGTAGTAAGAATCTCAAGAGCCAGCATTTAGGGGCGATGTTTGTACTTTTTAATTTTCTTTCTCCTACGCAAATCATTTTCCTCCATACTCTATGGTAATTGATTCAATAAACATTTACTGAGTACCTACCATATTCTGGGTACTATGCTAGGAACTTACAGCTAATGGCACAGACAAAAAATAATCAGAAAATTATAGGCAAAATGTGGTAAGTGTAATGATTAAAACAAGTACAGGATGCAAGGGAACCCCTCACCAATCCAGTCACATGAGTCTTAGTCATAATTCATTCACTTCTTCATGAAACAAACACAGCTGCATTCCTACATCTTTCAACATGGTGCTCAGTGGTAAATGTGAGTAGTTCATAAGACAGACACGGTCGTGCTATCACAGAACTCCCAGCCCAGTGAGTGATAAAAAAGGAATAAAAAGATAACTAAAAATAATATATTATGATGGGAAAAAATGAGGTTTCTGAAGGCACACAAAACAGTCATGACCCACAATAGGGGGTTATGTGCATGGATTGCAATGGGTCACCCAAGAATTTCTGGGGAAAGTAATATCTGACTTGAAACTAAAGGGTAAGTGGAGATGGCTTTGAAAAGAATAAAGGAAAATGTATTCCTGGGAGAAGAAAAAACATTTGTGAAACCTGAAATGTAAAAAACACCATGGTAGAATCAGGGAACTGAAATTAATCCAGCCAAGCCATGGAGTGGAGTGTCATTATGGAAGAGTGGGGAGAGATGTGACTGGACAGGGAAGAAGGGGTCAGACCAGCCAGGGCCTCTCTGAACCTGCCATAATCAGAGTGGACTTCATCCGGAGGGCAGCAGGAGCTGCTCACTGAAAGATTTGAAGCAGAGGTGGGACCTGGTCAGATCATCACCTTGGTGAGCAGTGTTGAGAAAAGCTTGCAGATAGCTAATGCTGATGACTTGAAGACCACTTAGGAGGGAGCTAGGATGATGCAGAGGCCAGGGGAAGGCAGACTGAATGATATTCAGGAGAGAGACAGCGAGGAGAGGAGAATGAACGGCCTTGAGAGATATTTAGGAAGTCAAAGGGGCTAATAACCAGTGGTTAATTAACTGACGGCATTAGTAAGCCCAAGATGTCAAGAACGCTGGCCCAATCAAATGGTTGCTGAGTTTTGAAGGATGACCAGGAGTTAGCCAAGGGAATAGATAGGTTGAGAAACATGGTCCAAGTAGAGGGAACAGTATACACAAAAGTCACAGAGGTGTGTCCTGGGACCTGAAGCTCCATATGGCTCAGGGTAGGAGGAGGCAAAGTGATAGAAAAGGATGCAGAGACCAGATCTCAGAGGGCTTGTTTGCTGTGTGGTCGTCTGCCATGTGATGCTGGGGTTATAAAATAAGTTCAAGGAGGGCAGGAGGGGTGAAGGAAGGTTTGACGACAGGCTGACTTCTCTTGAGGGAACCAGTCAGAATGATGCCCTGAACTAAGACACCAGTGAAACCTGAAACGGGCATGTCTTCGGGGAATGCCCACAGTGAATGAGGTGTCCTGTAATACAGTCTAGACCATGTATCCACAGAAAACATAGAGAAGTCTCTCTCCACCACATGTCACTGGATCTGACAGTCAGCCTTACCGTAAAGAACTGGACTTCCTGACCCAAACCAGATTCTCTCCCTCCCAAACCCTGCATCCCAAGATCTTTATGGACCAACCTCAGAGAAATTTATGTCATCTTGTAATCAGAGCCCTGATGTTGAAGTTCCAAAGCCTGCAAATCACAGAGTCAGTACAGAACAATTAGTCCAACAATGTTCCAAACACTGCCAAGACTGAATGTGCCATAAGGTTACATGATGTGGCTAATCTGCTTCCATGCTCCCCCTCAAGAAAAGGGTGCACCTCTCATGTTTTCACATTCCCCAGTTTCATATTCCCATCAAAGCACAAAACCAATCCACAGCATACATTCAGGAAAGACCACACAGACTTTCACTGGGCAGGCCTCAGGCTTCCCAGCTCTTTCAGACAAGCCCCATGACCTGAGGCGAGTCGTTTAATCTGTCCGAATATTATTTTCTTCTGGGTCCCATGAAGTGATGTAAGATTTGAGCTTATTAGGGGCAATTTAGTGAAAATGACTAGCATGTAGGAAGCACACAATAAATGATGGCTATTAGTGTTTGTAGCTTGACAACAGCGTCCATTTGCCTTTGTATTTCCTGTTCACCTTCTCATTTACTCTTAGAACACACATCTATTTGAAGATGGACAGTTCTTTTTTATCACTGGCTGATTGCTCCACATACCTCTGGAGCAAAGGGTACCTTCTACCTTTGTTATATCCTACAGTCCTAAGAGAAGTGCTTCCTCTCAGGACTGGTAAGAGGGGGGCTGAGAGGAAAGGACAAGTATCCTTATCTTGAAGTCTATATACACAGAATTATGTTAGGTGCTTTATGATTTTGCCTCATGTAATATTCACTCAACACTTTGAGGTAGATATTTTACCCCCATTTTATAGATGAAGCAGGTAAGGCTCAGAAAGATTAAATAGCTAGCCTGAGACACACAAGTAGAAAATACGCTGAGCCTCATCTCAAAATTAGGTTTATCTAAGTCGAAAGCATGAGCTCTTCCAGTAGTGTTCAGTGTAAACAGGAAGTATGCACCAAGAGGTTAATCCTAAGAGGGTAAACTGTTTGGCGTTTACTGAGCGGAAGCAACACCCAACAGGAAGTCACTCCTGGGTGACAGCCCTGGCTCTGCCACTGGCCAACTGAATGACCGTGGGCAAGTCAGTCTCCTTTTGAAAACTGTGAGAAAGAGGCTCTGACTAGCCCTCAAATACTAATTCCTTATAACATTTCATGTACTTCAACTTCTAGAGAACTTATTCATGTTTCAAGGTACACTGACTTTCAGAGTATTGTGTTTATTACGATCCAAATTCACTTGCTTTCCATCAGGAAAGCAGTAAGTTTTAATAGGAGTTTTTAATGTGATAAACATGCGACATTTTAATGAATAAATACAAATTTAGAGTAAAAATAAAACATTAATTTTATGAATAGTAGTAGATTAAGAATAAATAAAACTAGCAAAATAGAGAAGAAAATATTTTTTCAGGGAGGGATGAGATCTATAAATATAAGAAGGTATCTCAAGGTAGAAGTTCTTCAATTCCATGAACTGACTAGAGTCAGAATCTCCTTTCCAGGTGCTCTGTCCCTGTCATAACACTGAGCTCTAGTAGAGCTCATGGTGGGGGCTAGATAAATGTTTGCAGACAAAAAAATAAATTAATTGATGCCTGTTCCATGTTTCAAATTTGGCTGAGCAAATATAACTTCTACATCATTTGGTGACTGAGGAAACTGAAGATCCAAAAGTGATGTGGCTTGAGAAAGTGTTGTGACAGGGAGTGTTTGGCCTGAGGGATGAACCCAGATCCAGTGTCTTGACTGACCCAGGCTGCCTCCCCTGCAGGACAAGAGCAGTAGAGAGAAGTGATGAAATAGCATCTCTGCAATAGGCCTGATAAAAATATTTTTAAAATATTAACCCCCCCCCCGGGTCCTTAGGACCCATTATCCCATTGTCCAATGGTATAATGAATCTGACAGCACCTTATAAGCTCCTAAGTGGGAAACCAGTGTTAACAGAGCTTATTTTCCAGGGTAACTGACCAGTTGTGGGATCAGGACACTGAGTATGGCATTACTGAAGCCACTCCTTAACCAAAATTAACCAGAATGTTCTAAGAAACTTACCAAAAATTCACACATCTACTAAGGCACACAGACAGGGTTCAAACTCAGTGTGACCTGGCTCCAAAGCTGAGGTTATCTCCTGCGACCCCTGGATTTCTCCTGGATCCCCTAACAGCCTTGACTCCTGGAGCCAAATCTTTCTGAGAGGAAATTAATAAGGTAGCATTCTGTTTTTGTTGGTTTGCTAACTAGTGATCTTGGGGTGTAGCTCTAATATAAATATAAGGAAAGTAAGTTTATTTCCAGGTATCTCTAGAAAATCAGGAGACAATTCTGAACTGTGATCTCAGAAGGAAAAGAGCAGAAAAGCTAATATTGACCAAGCTGCTGCCATTCAGCAGATCCCAAGCTGACCCTTTACCCATGAAATCTCCCTCACCCTTCCGATGACATATTATTCACACACACATGCATGCACACACACTTAAGGCTCAAAGAAGCTAAATAACCTATTTCTGGTTACAGAGCAGATAAGGAGAAGAGCTGGAATTAAAAACCAGGTCCATCCAGCTCCAAAGTTAGTGTTCTTTCCTCTCTACTAAGCTGTCAGACAGCACTGACAGCTGAAAACTCCAGGCACTGCCTTCCAGAAATGTCTGCATCTGCTCATCCCGGGACCCATTCCTCTAGCTCAGTCTTCTACTGGGTGGCCTAATGTTGGGATTAAAAGTAGCAGAAATTGTGTCAACTGTTCTCCCCCTTTGATGGCAGGTAACAAATGGAAAACATACATCCTCTTCATCCGGTCCTCCATCAAATTCCACTCCTGGAATAGGCAGCGTGTGACAGGCTGTATGTGTAGTAACACAATCCAATAAGAATGAAATGAAGAAAACAACTTTATTTCTCACTACTTTCATTCCTTCCTTATTTGAATTGTGAATACTCTAGTTATGTATCATAAACTCATTTTATGGTGAAATATGGTGATTTGTGTTTGAAACTGTCTGACTTGCTTTCAACAGTCTGCTTTTAACATTCTGGGTTAAGGATGGGGGTGATAGGTTTGTGAGAAATTGTAAAAGGCCTCTTAACTTTCTTAATGTCATTCTCGCTTACGGTAGATGAGCCACATTGTCAGGTATTCCTTTTTAGCAAATAAAGTATCAGCCCCAGGAACCATTTAAATCTTGCCAAGGGGGAAATCTCTTCTAGTCTGTAATCTCATGTAGTAATATGAAAAAGGTACTTATAATACAATGTCAAATAACAAAGCAGGATATAAAATTGTATGCATGGTATCATCTCAAGCGCAGATCATCCTGAAAAGTCAGTCTAAAAGGAAATCACTTAGAATGTTAATAGTTATTTTTGATTTATGGGATTATGCATGCTTACTTTTTCTTTTCTAATTTTCAGTAATAAGTATATATAGCTTTTAAAAAGTAAAATGAAATTACTAAAAAAAGAGAATTGTTTTTCCAGAAAGAAGCCTAAATATTGTTTCCTTACCACCAAAATCATTATTTGAGATTATAAACCTTCACTAATACCAGGCACAAAGATTGTTCTAGAAAGTAGAATTATATACCAATCTTGCTGATGAATAAAGATATCAAAATCCTAAGTAAAATATCAAATCACATCAACATATAGAAATATATTATCAACAACTAATGATTTACATCAGAAATGAAGATTAGAAGATGTATCAGTGAAATCTATCACAACATAAATTAAAAGGAAAAATATGTATAATCATTGAAATCAATATAGAAAAAGCATGATAAAATTAGATGTGTAAATTCAAGATTCAAAAAAATGCTTCCTAGAAAATTACAAATGAAGGGGAACTAATAAAGAATCTTTAGTAAAAACTTAAATATCAAGTAGGTAATTTAGAAGCATTTCCATTAATTAAAGAACAAGTTAAGGATACCTACTATCACTAAATATTGTACTGAGAGACCCAGCTAATGCATTAAGACAAGAAAAAAAAAATACTTCAGGATTGGATAGAATGACAAAAACTTACTTATGAGGTTAAATGTTGCCTCCATAAAAAAAAAATCAAAGAGGAGTGCAGAAAGTGTTAGCAAAAGAGCTTAGTAATGACAAGATTTCAGATCAATATATAAACTGTTTATTTCCTTTTAAAGTTCTATTTATTTTAGCCCAGTTAGCAATATTTGTTCAATGGAATACTTACTATACCATAGTAAAAATTAAAGAATAATAAATAAATTGACCTGTTACTAGTATATTTTCTTTTTCTTTTCAATGTATGTGAGTGCTTTCATGGTGCCTTGGTCCAGGAAAGTATATCAAGAATAAAGGTTATTTATCACTGCCGCATAACTACAAACACTTGTAAAATCTTGCTCTGGAACAAACCAGCTATATGCTTTCTCAGCACTTTAGCTCTTGAATAGGATAAGAGAAATCAATATAACAATGATGATGATGATGAAAAAGAGGAGGAGGAAGGGGTGGAAATAGAAGAAGAGAAACAGAGAAGGAGAGAGAGAAGAGAAATGGAGACTCTGACAGGGAAGGAAAGGGATGAGATGAGGTAAGGAGAGGAGGAGGAGGAGAAATGGGAAGAAGAAAGAAAAATAGGAAGGACACAGATAAACTGTTGAACCTTTAATATACACCAAGGACTATACTGTTTTATTTGCCATATTTCAATTATTCTTCATAATAAACCTCTATATACTCTCATTTTAAAGAAGAGGAAACTGAGGCTCATAGAGTTTAGGCAATGTCCTAAGGTCACATAGTTAGGAAGTGACATTTTAGAATTTCAACCAAGGTCTTCCTGTCCGGACTCCTCACTAGAGGATACTCCTTGCCTATGTATTGTGCTGATTTTAGAATTTCTTAGGACATGAAGATGAGGAAGTTCTAAAAAAGGTCACCTTCACACTCCCATTCCAAATCATCAACTAAGCCAAGGTTCCAAAATCCTAAATCCTCTCTTTAAAATGCTTCTGGTTTTGTATGTTAAAATTAAGAATGAAAAGATATTCATTAAGATATAATTTTTAATGCATTAAGCATTCAACAACACAAGTTTAGTGGAAAGGTTAAATTTGAAGCAAAAATATAACTTGCCAGTTTAACTGAAAAAGCACTTGAATTCTTGTATATATTGGGCTCTGCAATCTCTTTTTTTTCCCCATGCAGTGATTCTTCTAAGACCTGTTCTCTCATCCACTTGCTTTCCTTCTATTATTCTTAGACCATGATGCATAAAAAGCAAGGTTTGCATTAAGTTTTAGGGAATAAAATAGACTGCTTCCAAAATATTTGTATTTCAAATAAACATCCAAAGCAAAATTTATACTCCTTCCTGGATTTTGGGCTGCATATGTATTATATTTATATCCCTTGCTTCCTATAGAGTGTCAGACAAATGCCATCACAGAACATGACTGGGCAGGCAAAGCGATGTCTCAAACAAATCACTGCCCACACGATGCAACCAAGGGCACGGTGGTTTGCAAGCCACACTGACAGATTTCAGGACCTGGAAGAGTTCTATTAATCCTCCTCCATGCAACTGAGAAGACAGGGGAAGGAAAGGGCTGAAACCACACGGAGAAAACACACACACACACAGCAAGAAGTTGCTTACATATAATTACAACAGGGGGCCAAATATACTGAAAGGCATGATCATAAAGTCATAGGACCAAATTCTCCAGAAAACATGAAAAGGGATAGAATTATTTTATTATCACATTATGCCTGCCAGTCTTCATTCACAGATATCTGTGTGCCTTCTCTGGGTCAAGCACTTTCTAAGTGTTAGGACTTAAAAGGTGAGCAAAAGGTCCAGTTCTGAAGGAATGTATAATTGACAAACAAAAACACAGGAAATGTTTAATAAAGTGAGATACTAACAAAGTGCTACTGCAGAAAAACAAAAGCTACTAACCCAGTTTGGAAAGTAAGGAACCGCCGCCTCACAGCACCACCAGGAGGTCACACTAAGCCCAAGCATGAAAAATAAGTAGGAGTCAGTCCCGGAAAAAGTGGAGAGCAACTAAATGACTTCAGGCTGAATTGATGGTCCGGTGGTTCTCAAAGTCTGGTCTCTGAACCAAGAGCAGCAGCAGATCTGGGTTGCCAACTTATAAATGCAGTGTTGGGCCCCCCTCCAGACCTACCGAACCAAAACTCTGGGGATGAGACTCAGCAATCTGCGCTTCAACAAGCTTGCCCAGCGATCCTGATGCTGCTGGAGTTTGAGAACTATCGGTACAGGTGATGGCGAAGTGCAATCAACAGAATGCCTGGAGGGTAAACAGGGTTGGAGGGGGTGGGGCTTAGAAAGAGATGTTGCTGGAGGGATGGGTAGAAGGCCTATCAGGAAGGGCTTTATATGTTATGAAAAATAACATATTCCCCTGGGGAATAATTGAGAGCCATTAAAATATATACTATGAATATAAAAAACACCAAATGATGCTAGTGAGTATTAACAAATATATGCAATCACAAAGATAGTATTAAAACAGCTAAACAGCCATGAAGAAAGGAACAAATTCAGCCCTACCTTTCTTTCTGGAGTCTTTCTTGGCGCTGGTTTTCACAGCTACTTGAAGTTCTGTCTCAGTTGACATCCTACTAAATCCTTAGTCCACTTCACACAGATCCCGAGCCTCGGCCAGGCTCATTGAGGACTCCTCTCCCAGGGAACGACTCCTCCCCTCAGAAACAACACCCCGAGCTGCACATTTCACTCACTCCTTTCCAGTGCTGCAAAACAAGCAAAGAGAATATTCAGAATCATCACTTTTGAAGTTAAACAGAAATTAAGGAGAAAAGATGAACTGTCAAACATAGAAAGCCAGGAAAATCTCGATCTCATGTACAAACCCCTTGCGTGACTTCACCAAGCCATTGGCAGGTTTTATAGCAAAGAAAGTGAGAAGACTACCTGCAAAACTAGGTACCTGACTTAAAACAGATGTTTAAACCTCTGCATTTTCCAGAGGGCAAAACCCAGCTCTTTGTTTTCTCTGTTTCTTATTTTCAAGCACTAGATGCCACCCAGGAAACAGAGCAAAGGCATATTTCCTAAGCAGCCGCGTGGAGACATTTCTAACAGTAGGGCATGCATCCATCAGCCAAGCTTGATCAGAGCCTTGGCAGCTAAAGCAGTTCATAGGCAGGTGACCTGTGGTCTGTCCCTCACCGGCAGGCATCAGAGGGGACATGGAGTTGACATACAATTGGGCTCCAAGGGTAAGGTGACAAATGGGGCTGAGATACTTTCCAGCAGGCCAATTTTTATGTCAGCTTTCCCCCCAGCTATATGAGCAGACAAGCATTTAATGTGGGGAAAAACAGAAAAGAAGCAGGCAGACAAACATTTCATTCATTCTTTCTTTAATAAATATGCATTGCACATTGCTAGGTACTATTAACTTCAGACACTGTACTGGGAAGAGAACATAATGGTAATGATGATAATACAACCACTTAGATTACAGCTAGTATTTACTATGCACTTACTATATACTATGCCCTCAGCTACTGCTTCATATACATTTATCTCATTTGATTTCATTTAAACAGAATGAACATATTCCCTATGTCAAGTCAACAATCTTTCCTAGTGACTATCTTTCTGACACTTATATTAGAGAGTTCAGTTGAAAATAAACATATCACTAGTTATCCATTTTTTAAGAATATTAAGAAAAAGCTCCTGGAAATGGAGCTGTAAACTAACTGTGCAGCCAATTCTTAGCTCATCCACAGATCCAGATCTGTTTGATCTAAACAGGCCGACCCTGAATACCAGTTTCCGCTCAAAAACAATAGCGACCCATCTCTCTTAATCATAACAGTTAAAGATGGCTTAACTAGAAGGTCTAATATAAAAGCCACATAAAAGTGTAGTAAGACAATAATGAAGAAATCCTCAACTTATACAAATATACTCGGTTTGTTTATTTCTGGACAAGCTATTATTTTAAATAGAACACTGGCCCTAAATAGAGGTGTCTGAACTAGAGAATCTAAAGCTATAAATAAGGAAAAGGGAAAATTCTCTCCCTAGAACGGGGTCCATGAAATGACATGTAGAAAATGAGAACTTTTCCTGCCACTTTTGTCTCATCTATCTGCACCATCATATAAGCCCTTCAAAAGACAATATTCAACGGCAGCTGACAGAGTTACAAAACTTGGTTGTATATGGACATGATTATTTTTATTAATAATACTTATTTCATTGACACAATGAAATAAGAACCTACTATGGGCTAGGTGCAAATGCTGGCTCATTCACATCAGCAGACATGTAAGCGTGCAATCACATTGGCCAAGAGTATGGATTCCTGACCCCTGTCCTCAAAGCAGCTCAGTCTAGCGGTGGCATCGGTCATGTGAGGGACAGCCATACATATGACCAGAACTAAAACAGATAAACACCAGGCATCCTGGGGCACAAAGGAGCAAGTATTCACGTTTGCTTGGAAGAATCAATAAAGCTTCACAGAGGAGAAGCCCTATGCTGGGGGATCTTAAAGGATGATGCTTCAGTTAAGTGGATGATAAAGGAAAGACCCATGGGTACTCAATACATACATGTTTAACCAATAAATAAGGCTGCTTCACGTGGAAGGACCAGCATGTGCAAAGGCATGGAACCTTGAAATTAACAGCCAAACTAATAAAAAGCATAAGTCTAGCAGCGAGGTGATACACGTTCTCATCTTCCCAACTTTTCTTGTCCTTTTACATTTCAGTGGGCTCTTTCTTCTCAAATCTTCCTTGACATCCTACTGACTCATCTAGGTTCAGTTCAAAAGTATCTCAGACAGAAAGATGTTCTGATTCTCTATTAAGTAGAATCTCTCCTTATATAATGATCTGCTGTTTGGCTAACTTCATAGTTTCAGCCATTTATAAGCCCTTTGATATTGAAGAAGTAACTCATCTCTTTACCTCAACTTCTCTATCTGCACAGTGGATAACAGCACCAACTTCATGGTGCCCCAGTGGAAATCCAGGGAGATCACAGGTGTCACATGCTTGGAAGAGGATCTGGCACACCTCTTGGAAAGTGTTTGATAAGTATAAGGCACTGATAGTTTCCCATGTTAATTGCTCAAAGTAACACGGCTGGTATGTGACCACAGGTCCATATTATCCTCCCATTACAGAGGCAGAAATCAAGGCAGGTTAAGCCTGCTTTCTGAAGACAAACAGTATGGAGTGATAGAATCTAAGGAATTTCCATCCTGCAAGCTGGTCTCATACACAGTAGGTACTTAATCCATAAACACTGAAATGAGATGAAATGCACAGATTTTACACAATTTCAAGCACTCTCGAAATTCAGTGTATTAAACTGTTCTGGATTGGGGCCGTTTTCTCACCTTTGACTTTATGAACCACAACACAGCACCTCTCCCTATTCTGTGGGTATCTCTCACAATACTTGTTCCACAATATTGGATTTTGTTCAAGTGTTACAAGCATTACTTGCAAACTTCTAAAGTACATCCCTATATCGATAATGAGAGGAAACCAGCATCATTTCAAATAAAAACTAAAATAAAGGAAGATGCGGTATGGGAAGAACACACTGTGGCCCAGACCCTGTCATCCCCTTTAAATTTCCAAAAGCCGGGGGTTGAGCAAATGCTGTGAAGTAACTCCAAATTATTTAGGAAATTCGTTTCTTTGTAATTAAGGAGATTAAAGTCCTCCAGGGCCAGAAACCATGTGACAACTCAAATCATTTTTCCCCTGTAAAAGCTGTGAAACCCTATCAGTTAAATTCAGGCTCGCCTAGAATTTTGAAATGCTTCAATAATGTTTCTTTGCTCCACACAATCTGCAGTAATTTAATATTCCTGAAGTGTGTCAGGTTTTTTATAATGAGCTCTTCAAATCTAAATGTGAATTATGTAACATTCCACTACGGACATTCTGTCTGGTGAAGGGCTTCTAAATGTAAAATCCCACGTTCAGTGATTGGTGGAGGGCACGTGGGGGGCAAAAACACCAAATCGCAAAGCAGAGCAAATAGGCCTTTTTCTTTTTTGAATAAAGCACAGAGGTTTGAGCAGCCACAAGACAAACACATATTAAAACACCTACTCTTACACAAATTTGTATTCTCTCTCCCCACACCTACCCCCCTCTTTGTATGATCCCACAGAATAGCTAATGTTTATGAGGGCTCATTATCTGCCAGGTACCACACCATGAACTCATATATCATCTTATTCAATCTTTCAACCACTTACAGAGTTACATATCATCATTATCTTCATTTAACAAATGAGGAAAGTGAGGCAGAAGCCAGCTGAGGAGCTTGTCCATGGTTGCATGGTTAGTAAGTACTACCGCAGGGCAGGATACCTACTATTCTTCTCCCCAGTGTCACTCAAGGCTCTCTCCAATGTCCATTAGCTGGTGAATGGATAAACAAAGGTGGTATTTCCATACAACAAAATATTATTCAGCCATAAAAAGGAATAAATTATATGATGAATGCTACAATGTGGATGAACCTTGGAAATATGCCAAGTAAAAGAAGTTAGACACAAAAGGTCCCATATTGTATGATTCCATGTATATGAATATCCAAAATAGATACATCCATAGAATTAGAAATCAGACCAACAGTCACCAAGCACCGAGGGAAAATGGGGAAGTGGGGAGTGACTGCTTAACGGTTACAGGGTCTCCTTTGGGGGTGATGAAATATTTTGGAACTGGATAGAGGTGATGGTTGTACAACATCTTGAAAATAGTAAGTACCACGGATTTGTACACATTACAATGGTTAATTTTATGTGAATTTCAACTAAATTTAAAAACCAAAAAGTGGGTCTCACATCTTGATTTAAGCCTTTATGATACACCAAGAGCACAGCAAATTCTACAAGGACAACCCAGCCTTAAAAACCAAACAAAGAGGTAGTCTTCCCAGAGCCAGGATTTTGTGTTGGTGTGGCAGCAACTGCATGGATTAAAAACTGCAAGCCACCACCTCCATGTTTTGTGACTTGGGGCATCTTAATCAGCTTCATCCCAACTATGAGTGGTGAAAACAGGCCATTTATCAACAAGGCTCAAAGGTTTGCAACAGTGCAGATGAAGAGCCTGCGTCCTCATCAGTGAAATGGGAAGACAACAAACAAATTCGCAAGAGTTGGAAGATTAGTGGGATGTGGGCACTTAAAAAAGGAGGAGACATAAATCTGCCTATTTTTACAAAAAGAGATGTGGGGCAACCAGGCAGGAATACAATGAAGTTGTTTTTCTACATGGTGAGGTCCTGGGTGGTGGTGACTGGGTGTAAGGATATGGCAGAGGGTGATAATTCTCAGGATATACCATTTTGCATAATTTCCTCATTGGTAAGTGTATACTTTTTCTACATACCTGAAAAAGTAAAATGAGTTCACAGGGATGGGAAGTCCGGAGAAAGCTAAAACGAGAAGTGGATCGAAATAAATTAATCCAACTGTATTTTAAATGAACATGATAAACACAATCCCTGGCAGGGAAGGGGAGAAAGAACTAATCCAAGTCATTTATGAACTCAGAATTTGACTGTTTACACTTAGTCTTGGGCAGGATTGGGGCAGAGGGGGCTGAAAACACACCTTATACTCAGTTTAGTTGGCTTTTTTTGTAGTGTTACAGGCAAAGCAATTACGAAGCTATTTTAGGTGTATTATTGGACTGAACAAAGGAGTAAATGCTTTGAAGTTCTTCATGTGCATGTACACATGTGTTTACATGCATATATTTCCTAGCTCTGCCCACTGAATGGATCTAGGGCAAAGATACCCCCATTACAGTGTGATACCTAATACCTAGATTTTGGTGTTTACCACCATTCCCCAGTAAAAGGAACCTAGGGTTCTTGGAGAAATGAGTGATTCCAGAGCTGCGGCAAGGCAGGTACAAGATGAGCCTGAAATATCTTGTTATTCCAGAAAAAGACGAAGTGCTCACAATAAACACACGCAAATGATGGGGGGCATGTCATAGAGATACCTAAGCTATCTTGGGGGAGCTCTTGCTGGTGTTATCTGGGAAAACTGGAACACTATTGTAATTTAAGGATGGAAATAAATAATAAACCACTGAAAAAATAGGAATCCATGAATCCTACAGATAACAGACACATAAATAAGGGAAAAGAGGCAGGCTGTCTTGCTCAGAGGAGAATGGGCACTCTCTGGTAAACACAGAAGGGAGTGCTGGAGTATAAAATCAACACTGTTCAGCCGGCAGAGTCAAGCTTCGTCAAGTGGGAACCAACAATATATGCAACATCTAGGGAAAATATCTGAGAAGAAGCAAGACATTCACAGGTCTCAAAGCATCTTCTCACTTACTGTGTAGAGTGGCAAGGGGAAAATTTGTGATTACATAATGGAGATGCTGAACAGCACCTCATTAGGTCACCAAAATGAACCTTCACAAAGGCAGGCAGATGGATAGCACGTAATTCCCTGAGAAGAGCATGTCACTCTCATGTAGACTCCTGGCCAGGAATCTCATCAGAGGGCCCACTTAAAAGTGGGAGGAAAGGACCATATTCTTCAACGCTATAGTAATGAGAGGCAAAGGCTGTGGAAATATTTTAGAGTTAAGGGAACTAAACAGATATGACAACTAAATGCACAGGATCCTGAGAGAAAAGAAATGCTACAAAGAAAATTACTGGACTAATTGACAAATTTGAATATGAATGCCAAATAAGGTAAAAATAGTATATCCATGTTAAATTTATTTAATTCAGTACCTTTCCTAAGGCTATGTAAGAGAATATACCTAGTCTTCAGGGGTACACACTAAATATTTAGGAATCAAGGGCTAAGATATGTGAAACTTATTTTCAAATCACAGAAAAAAGTCATATATGTATATACATACATGCACACATGTGTGTGTGTGCACATATGCATATCATAAAGAGAGAGAGAATATACAAATGATAAGCAAATGAGAAAACATATTAGCAATAAGTTAATCTAAGTAAAGGGCCCAGGGTAGTATTTTTGTGTATTATTATTCTTTTTCCTATAATTTTGAGATTTCCAAATTAAAAAAATTAAAAAACAAAAACCAAAGAAAACCTCAGACCTTAGTATTCAGAGGTATGACAAAGCCAATTCTGCCCTCACTTTTCTTTCAACTTCAGACCCGTTCCACCTCCCTTAATGGCATGCTTTCTAATTCCCATGGCTAGCTGAGTTTAAAATTAGTTTATGGCTGTCAGTTCTTATTACAGATTCCAGCTTCACCCAGTATCTGCCTGGACTGCCTGATTTGGCAGAGTATCTGGACCAAGGTTGTTTTGAGTAGGTCTCTTTCTTCCTAAGCTCTGAACTTCCTCTCCAGACCATGCCTCCATGCTAGTAATTTGCCCACTAGGACTTTCATCTATCCACCCCAGAGATCACTGCAAGCTTCTTTAATTACTTAGCAAAAGTCAGCCTTTCCTCTATCATCTCATTCTCCATCCCTGGGTCTAGAGCTTTAACGTGTCCAACCTTTTTCTCTTTTCTAAATACATCAAGGACTACCCTGGTCTGATCTACCAATTTGAAAAATGCCTAAAACTCACTCATTCTGCATATTTTTTCTTTGCAGGAACAAAAAAATAGGAAAGAGTGATGTTTTGTTGAAACCAACGGCAACATTTTAAAAGCTGCTGGAGATGTCAGCAGTATAAGTAGGAAGTTTAGCAGAATGATATTCAAAGATACCACACGTCTCTATATTGACTCAGTATCACCATCCTCAGAGCATATGTAGAGCCATCATTTGATTTGACCAAATCCTTTGATAAAAATAATAATTGTTATAACATTTCCTTTAAAACTCTAAGGTCACAAAATTGATAGATGAGCAACTCCACTGGAGACCCGATCAAAGCTGTTTTGCCACAGATGTGTGGGGTCAAGAAAGGGGAGGAAAAAATTAGAGGTAAGAGCCATCTCTTCGTCTGAGACCTCATCTTCATTATGTTGCTTGTTGGTTATGTTTACCTGACATTATAAAAATAAATAAAAAGAATTTCAGCTTACAAAGAACTTTACAGAAAGCCTATCTATAAAATAGGATAAAATTGGTAAGTGAGGAAAACTGGAGGGAGGGGGAAAAAGAATTAGAAACAAAGGTGAAGGAAACAGAAATAGGACACCAAAAATACCTGCACAGTTAACACAAGATAGGCTATAAATTTGTCGATGAGATTCCAAAGCAAAGAAGGAAATATGATGAGTTATAGGATCCACAAAGTCCATGTTCAAATTGCTCATTTTCTATTCCTTTGAACCAGCGATGAAGAACAAAAGGACCTCTAGGCTTTCATAAAAACAGCACTGTGTGTTATCATGGACGAAAGTATCAGCACTGTCTGGACAAAAAATGCAACAGTCAATGCCCCTTAACTTAGGCTGAGAACATACATTTAAAGCATAATTATTAGCAGTTATACTTTTAAACAGGGTCAAACAATGTGACCCAAATCATTTTTAATTCTCTATGAACAAAACATGTTCTCTTTTTGTAAACAAATTAAAAAATAAATAAGTATAATCTTGCTATTTAAGTAGTTGGTGGTCTGGCTTTTCCAGGATAAAATCTAGAATTAAACTATTTAAACAATTTATCAGTTTACTCATCTGTGAAATGGGATAATGCTGGATATAACTCATGGGGTTAAGTGAATGGCAATAAATGAAAACATCATGAAAGGACTTTTGGAAAAGTAAAATGCTGTATTCCAGAAGGCAGGCACATTTTATTTAGGCATCAGTCAACCTTCAGCAAGGCAATAAGAGGGACAAAATGTGTTTCTTTAATCAAATTCAAAGCTAACAAGTCAGAACCAGGTTTCAGCTATGTTAAAGGAATTTATGTGACAGCAAAAAGACATACTTAGGAACATTTCATTTAACTAATGGATAATACAGTTTCATTAAGTATTTACTGCACCATGAAAATTCATTACATAAACTGAGTATCCGAAAAAACAAGTGTATAAAACTAAAATAATTCCATTAGTGTTTTCAACACTTGGGGTCCCCCTTCTACCCAACCTTCTAAAATCCTCACCTCTAATTTCATAAAAATGTATGAGCAGATGGTAGAACCTAAAGCAGTAAGCAGTCCAAGGGGCTGGGTAAGAATCCTCCCTGACTCTACCCGACTGCTTAGTAATTATAGGCACTTAAGCTATGTAACCACGCTGAGCCTCAATTTTATCTGTAAGTGGGGAGCCAGTGAGTCCCAAGTCTTCAAACCAGGGAGCATGCAACCGAGGGAGTATTTAAGAAAATCCAGTGGCGTGAAGAAAACAGACTCTACACTATATACTTAGAGTTATTTATGTCTGAGAAAGTCGGAAATAGTTTATGACTTTGATATGCACATTAAGTTGCACATGTATGTAAAGACTTATAAAAATTCATACACGGGAAGGGGGATTCAAGATGGCGGCATGAGAGGTGAGAGAGAGAATTCCTCCCAAAACCACACATAGTGTGAAAATATAATTAATACAACTAGCCCTAAAACAGCAACAGAAAAGAAGGCTGCACCAGCCTGCATACAGACCTCACAAACAGAACAGACCTCATGAAACAGGGTAACGTACGAAATCCTGGATCTGGTGGGACCCAAGCCCTTCCCCCACCTCAGCTCAGTGGCGGGAAGAAGAGAAATGGAGCAGAGAGGGGGTGGAAGCCTGGGACTGCTGAACACCTAGCCCTGGATATGTGCTTTGGAGCACAAACCTACATTGTGTGGTGCTCTGGAGGTTGGTGGAGTTGGGGAGCTGGGACAGGTGGAATGCTTGAGAGAAGGAGATCCAGCCATTCGTGGAGGATGGGGATCCACATCTGGCCGCTCTGGGACAAAAGAAAGGCAGGCAGTCTGAGAGGCTCCCTAGCAGCAAGAGGGCTGCAGAAGGGGCGGGGTTTGCACGGAGCTTGCGGGAGAAGGGCTAGGTGGACAAGGTTGTCTGGGTGGACTCTACCCAGCAGGTTGATAACTTTGACGAGCTTCAGGCACTCCATCCCCTGGCAGCCTACTCAGCTCCAAGGCCCCCCACTGTGACACGCAGCCTGCTGTGCCTCCCTCCTGGCCTGCCGACACCTGCTCCCAAACTGGCAGTCACTGAGCTGGTGTCAGGCCTGCGGGAGGCAGGCCCCACCTATAACAGCTAGAGACGCTGAGTACAGAGGCTTACACCTGCGTGCTTAGCACACTGGCTCTGACACTGGAGACAGGCACTACAGCCGGGAATCAGGAAACAGCTCTTTCCTCCCCCCAGGCACAAGTGCGGCTCCCCTAGGACCCACACCCTCACTCTAGGGCCTGAGCAGGTCCAGAGACTAGAGCTTCTGGGCAATAGAGGGCAACACAAAGAATTTTGAAATGTCAAAGAAACCTGCTTCAGACCAAAATCTCACAAACTCCAGAAAAAGGGCGAAATGAAACTGAACTCACCAATCTTCCTGAAAGAGAGTTTAAAATAAAAATCATAAACACGATCATGGAGGTACAGAAAAATATTCAAGAACTCAGGGATGAAATTAAGATGGAGATTCAATCATTAAGGAATTCCATATCTGAAATGAAACAAGCAATGGTGGGATTTAAAAGCATATTAGATGTAGTAAAAGAGACGGTAAATGGAACAGAAGTTAGAGAAGAGGAATACAAAGAAGCTGAGGCACAGAGAGAAAAAAGGATCTATAAGAATGAAAGAATATTGAGAGAACTGTGACCAATCCAAACGCAACAATATTTGCATTATAGGGGTACCAGAAGAAGAGAGAGAAAAAGGGAAAAAAAAAGTGTCTCTGAGGAAGTAATTGCTGAAAACTTCACCAATCTGGGGAGGGACATAGTCTCCCAAGCCATGGAGTTGCCCAGATCTCCCAACACAAGGGACCCAAGGAAGACAACATCAAGACATATAATAATTAAAATGGCAAAGATCAAAGATTAAGACAGACTTTTAAAAGCAGCAGGAGAGAGAAAAAAGATCACTTGCAAAGGAAAACCCATCAGGCTATCATCAGACTTCTTAGCAGAAACCTTACAGGCCAGAAGGGAGTGGCATGATATATTTAATGCAATGAAGCAGAAGGGCCTCAAACCGAGAATACTCTACCTGGCAAGGTTATCATTTAAATTTGAAGGAGGGATTAAACAATTTTCAGATAAGCAAAAGCTGAGAGACTTTACCCCCGACAAACCACCTCTACAGTGCATTTTGGAGGGACTGCTATAGATGGAAGTATTCCTAAGGCTAAATAGATGTAACCAAGGGAAATAAAACCACAGCAAAGTAGAACAATTAATTACTAAGCAGATGCAAAATCAAATCAACTACCCCAGAGTCAATCAAGCGATAGACAAAGAGTACAGAATATGATACCTAACATAAAAAGAATGGAGGAGGAAGAAAAAGGAGGGAAAAAAAAGAACCTTTAGGTAGTTTTTGTAACAGTGTACAAAGTGAGTTAAACTAGACTGTTAGATAGTAAGGGAATTACCCTTGAACCTTTGGTAACCACAAATCTAAAGCCTGCAATGGCAATAAGTACAGACCTATCAATAATCAACCTAAATGTAAATGGTCTGAATGCACCAATCAAAAGAGAGAGAGTCACTGAATGGATAAAAAAACAAGACCCAACTATATGCTGCTTACAAGACACTCATTTCAAACCCAAAGACATACACAGACTGAAAGTAAAGAGATGGAAAAAGATATTTCATGCAAATAATAGGGAGAAAAAAAGCAACAGTTGCAGTACTTCTATCAGACAAATTAGACTTCAAAACAAAGAAAGTAACAAAAGACAAAGAAGGACATTATATAATGATAGAGGGGTCCATCCGTCCAACAAGAGGACACAACTATTATAAATATCTATGCACCCAACACAAGATCACCTACATATGTGAAACAAATACTAACAGAATTAAAGGGGGAAATAGAATGCAATGCATTCACTTTAGGAGACTTCAACACACCACTCACTAAAAAGAACAGATCAGCCAGACAGAAAATAAGTAAAGAGACACAGGCACTCAACAACATATTAGAACAGATGCACCTAACAGACAACTACAGAACACTTCATCCAAAAGCAACAAGATACATATTCTTCTCAAGTGCACATGGAACATTTTCAAGAATGGATCATACACTAGGCCACAAAAAGAGCCTCAATAAATTTAAAAAGATTGAAACTGTACCAACCAGCTTCTCAGATCACAAAGGTATGAAACTAGAAATAAATTACACAAACCAAAAAAGTCCACAAAACATGGAGACTTAATAACAGGCTCCTAAATAATCAATGGATCAATGACCAAATAAAAACAGAGATCAATCAATATATGGAGACAAATGACAATAATAATTCAACACCGTAAAATCTGTGGGACGCAGCGAAGGCCATGCTAAGAGGGAAGTGAATTGCAATACAGGCCCACCTCAGGAAAGAAGAACAATCCCTTATGAACAGTCTAAACTCACAATTAAGGAAACTAGAAAAGGAAGAACAAATGAGGCCAAAAGTCAGTAGAAGGAGGGACATAATAAAGATTAGAGCAGAAATAAATAAAATTGAGAAGAATTAAACAATAGAAAACATCAATGAAAGCAGGAGCTGGTTCTTTGAGAAAAATAAACAAAATAGATAAACCCCTAGCCAGACTTATCAAGAAAAAAGAGAGTCTATACACATTAACAGAAACAGAAATGAGAAAGGAAAAATCACTACAGACACCACAGAAATACAAAGAATTATGAGAGAATACTATGAAAAATTATATGGTACCAAACTGTATAACCTAGATGACTGGACAAATTTCTAGAAAAATACAACCTTCCAAGACTGACCCAGGAAGAACAGAAATTTTGAATAGACTAATTACCATTAAAGAAATTGAATTGGTAATCAAAAAACTACCTAAGAACAAAACCCTGGACCAGATGGTTTCACTGCTAAATTTTATCAAACATTAGGTGAAGACCTAATACCTAGCCTCCTTAAAGTTTTCCAAAAAGTAGAAGAGGATGGAATACTCCCAAGCTCATTCTACGAGGCCAATGTCACTATAATTCCAAAACCAGGCAAAGACACCACAAAGAAAGAAAATTACAGGCCAATATCCCTGACGAACATGGATGCAAAAATACTCAAAAAATATTAGCAAACCAAATTCAAAAATACATCAAAAAGATCATCCATCCTGATCAAGTGGGATTCATCCCAGGGATAAGAGGATGGTACAACATTCGAAAATCCATCAACATCACCACATCAACAAAAAGAAGGACAAAAACCATATTATTATCTCCACAGACACTGAAAAAGTATTCAACAAAATTCAACATCCATTCATAATAAAAACTCTCAACAAAATGGGTATAGAGGGAAAGTACCTCAACATAATAAAGGCCATATATGACAAACGCAGAGCCAACATTATACTTAACAGCGAGAAGCTGAAAGATTTTCCTTTAAAATCAGGAACAAGACAAAGATGCCCACTCTCCCCAGTTTTATTCAACATAGTTCTGGAGGTCCTAACCACGGCAATCAGAGAACACAAAGAAATAAAAGGCATCCAGACTGGTAAGGAAGAAGTCAAACTGTCCCTGATTGCAGATGACATGATACTGTACATAAAAAATCCTAAAGAATCCACTCCAAAACTATTAGATGTAATATTTGAATTCAGCAAAGTTGGATACAAAATTAATACACAGAAATCTGTTGCATTCCTACACACTCATGATGAACACACAATTGCATACAAAAGAATGAAATACCTAGGAATACACCTAACCAAAGAAGTGAAAGACCTATACTCTGAAAACTACAAGACACTCATGAGAGAAATTAAAGAGGATACCAATAAATGGAAACACATCCCATGCTCATGTATAGGAAGTATTAATATTGTCAAAATGGCCATCTTGCCTAAAGCTATCTACAGATTCCATGCAATTCCTATCAAAATACCACAGCATTCTTCAATGAACTAGAGCAAATCATTCTAAAATTCATATGGAAGCACAAAAGACCCTGAATAGCCAAAGCAATCCTGATAAGGAAGAATAAAGCAGGGGGAATTACAATCCCTGACTTCAAGCTGTACTACAAAGCTACAGTAATCAAGACCATTTGGTACTGGCACAAGAACAGGCCCATAGACCAATGGAACAGACTAGAGAGCTAGAGAGCCAAGATATAAACCCAAGCATATATGGTCAATTAATATATGATAAAGTAGTCATGGATATACAGTGGGGAAATGACAGCCTATTCAACAGCTGGTGTTGGCAAAACTGGACAGCTACATGCAAGAAAATGAAACTGGATTATTGTCTATCCCCATATACAAAAGTAAACTCAAAATGGATCAAAGACCTGAATGTAAGTCATGAAACCATAAAACTCTTAGAAAAAACATAGGCAAAAATCTCTTGGACATAAACATGAGCAACTTCTTCATGAACATATCTCCCAGGGCAAGGGAAACAAAAGCAAAAGTGAACAAATGGGACTATATCAAACTAAAAAGCTTCTGTACAGCAAAGGACAACAGCAGTAGAACAAAAAGACATCCTAGGGTATGGGAGAATATATTCATAAATGACATATCCGATAAGAGGTTGACATCCAAATTATGTAAAGAGGTCAGGCACCTCAACAAACAAAAGGCAAATAAGCCAATTAAAAAATGGGCAGAGGAGTTGAACAGACACTTCTCCAAAGAAGAAATTCAGATGGCCAACAGGCACATGAAAAGATGCTCCACATCCCTAATCATCAGAGAAATGCAAATTAAAACCACAATGAGATATCACCTTACACCAGTCAGGATGGACAACATCCAAAAGACAAACAACAACAAATGTTGGCGAGGATGTGGAGAAAGGTGAACCCTCCTACACTGTTGGTGGGAATGTAAATTAGTACAACTATTGTGGAAAGCAGTATGGAGGTTCCTCAAAAAACTCAAAATAGAAATACCATTTGACCCAAGAATCCCACTCCTAGGAATTTACCCTAAGAATGCAGCAGCCCAGTTTCAAAAAGACATATGCACCCCTATGTTTATCACAGCACTATTTACAATAGCCAAGAAATGGACACAACCTAGGTGTCCATCAGTAGATGAATGGATAAAGAAGATGTGGTACATATACACAATGGAATATTATTTAGCCATAAGAAGAAAACAAATCCTACCATTTGCAACAACATGGATAGATCTAAAGGGTATTATGCTCAGTGAAATAAGCCAGGTGGAGAAAGACAAGTATCAAATGATTTCACTCCTCTGTGGAGTACAAGAACAAAGCAAAAACTGAAGGAACACAACAGCCTCAGGCTCACAGAACCCAAGAATGGACTAACAGTTACCAAAGGGAAAGGGACTGGAGAGGATGGGTGGGAAGGGAGGGATAAAAGGGGAAAGGGGGCATTATGTTTGGCACATATAATGTAGGAGGGAAGGACACGGGGAAGGCAGTATAATACAGAGAAGACAAGTAGTGATTCTATAGCATCTTACTACGCTGTTGGACAGTGACTGTAATGAGGTATGTGGTAGGGACTTAATAATAGGGGGAGTCTAGTAACCATAATGTTGTTCATGTAATTGTACATTAATGATAGCAAAAAAAAAAGTTAAAAATAAAAAAATAAAAAAATAAAAATTCATATACAGTTGCGGGGTACGGAATTCAAAAAAATGATCCATTAATGTGGGGTGACAACTGGCAGGTGACAGGCAGCTACCCCGGTGGTTTAACAGGGGAACGACTAACACAGTTAAGCCTCTTTCAAAACGATGCAAACCCAGGAATCAGCACGGACGTGAAGCCAGCAATGCTGGGGACAGGAAGGCCAACTGGAAGACCACTGCATCAGGCAGCTATTAAGTTTAAAAGCTTACTCTCTTCAAATTTCCTTTTCAAAGATGTCCTAGACAAGGAATCTTCAGGAATAAAAAAGTGAAATAGCAAACATGCCCTCCTTCTTCAGCATAGCACTATTAAATCATTGGCTCTCTAAATCAAATCAATGTCTCTAAATCAATCAATCAATCATTTAAATCAAGCTACATTTGCTAAGCACCTACTCTGTGTACAGCAGACCCCCTGCTATATTCTGGACAGAAATGATTCAAGGCCTGCTGGCTGCTAGCCCCTACCAAGGGCAGGGACTGGACTCAGGTAGCCTTCATATCTGTTCCCCTACACTTCTCCTAACAGGGCACGTCCCTCTTGGGCTTTCTAGCCATGATGCTCACTTGAACCCCTTTAGCCATATGAGAAGGTGAGGCTTACTGTTTCTTTGCTCTTCGTGACTGAACCTCTAAGTCCCCATTCCCTCCACAACGTGTTTGAGTAACCTGGGAATCATTGCTATTCCCTGGGGTCTGGCAGGAGGAAAAGACAAGTATTTAATTAGGCCTTCCCGGTGAAGGTAATTTGAAATAAACAAATGCTGCGTTTGGCTGCTTCACCTGCTGATTTACCTAAAACATATGCTAACATTATTTACTCTCCTTTCCACAAGCCACATTTCATTATCTTCAAAGTTGGCAATGGGAAAGAGAACAACACAGGCAACATCTGTAAGTGGCGAGTCAGGCGAGTGTGCCTCAGGTGTCCCCAAGCTGCCTGGCTTTGAGAGTAGCTCTGGGCAGGGGCTCATCCCGAGGCGGTCCACCTTGCAGACACTGGGTTACAGCGGTCCTAGTGGTTCCTCCTGCAACAGTCCTTCCCTCTGGTCCCACCCAGGGCCTCTGCCAACAGACCTCCCTTTCTCCCTGCCCAGAGGGCCAAGGATGGGAGGCACGCTTTCCCCCATCACTGACATCCTACCTTCATTCTGCTCACTCTTCTCAACCACCTAACTTTTTACCACCATCCTTTTGAAAAATAATAATAATAATAAAAGGCCCATCATCTTCCTTTGCTTTGTTAATGACTTGCGAGTCTGATCTCAATCACTATAAGATGGTATACATGGATGGCTTGGATTTTCTCCACAAAAGGATTTGCGCTTGACAGGAAGCAACCCAGTTTCCACAATTATCTCCCTGACAAAAAGCACACACAACAGTGATAACCGTGGGGCTGTGTTTGGCTAAAGCCATAAACGGGGATGGACGCTCTGACAAAGGAGCTTTTTTTGGTTTGTTTCCTGATTTGTAAATATATTCATTTGAACCTTCTCACAGAAACATAAAAATTCAGTCGCCCTTGGCAAATACTAAGCAACTCACCAACATGGAAAGCTCCTTCCTCTCCATGGAACACCCTCCTTACTGTTACACCCAGCAAAGATCTTCAAATATCGGCTCAAGTCCCCCTCCAGGGAGAAGGATCACCTGACCACGTGCCCCCTGTGCCTTGCACACCAGCCTCTCATGAGGAGTGAGGCAGAGGCTCCCAAACTCTGATGCACACTGGAATCACCTGAGGAACTGGAAAAACTACTGATGTTTGCCTCCCACCCTGGGATTCTTATTTAACTAGTCTAAGGGGCAACCTAGGCATTGCAAGTCATAAAAATTCCCCAGGTGATTCAAATATGCTGCAAAGTTTGGGAACCCCAGGCATAACGGTTAAGAGAAATCACACATGCCTTCAGGGCCATGACCCCACTCTCTCCCTAGTCCTATAGGGTCAGGCCAGTATTGAACAACCGAGCCTGAATCCATTCACTGCAAAATGCAAGGATACATACCAGATTTGGTGAGTTTACTAAATGACATAATCTATATAAAATGCTTATCACATAGTGTGGTAAGTGCTGGTGGTAGGCAAGAAAATGTCCCCCTCCTCCACCAGCCCGCAAAGATGTTCATGTCCTAATTATTGGAATATGATTTAGATGAGTTAAAGAGAATTTGGACTTTTAAACTGATGAGGTTTGATTGAGATTTGAGGTTTAGAACTGATGAGATCATAGAGAAATCTTGCATTTGAGCCAGATGTGAATTTGGGGGGCCAGGGGTTTGACTATGATAGAACAGTGGCCCCCACAGATGTCCACTCCCCAATCTGAGTGCTAGCTGACTGCACTGAGAGTTGATTCCTGCCCCAAGGACAATTCCCTGGCTGACCAGCAACCACAGCTTGTCCTGGCAGGAAGAGTTAATACAAACTGGACATATGAGGAGATAGGCATATTTTCTGTCTCAAGAATTTGAACTCACTGAAACAGACTCTGCCCAGTGGTAATGGGACCGGCAATGGAAAGATACACAGGGAGAAGCCAGGAGGCAGCAATGGAACGACTGAGCAGAAGTTAGCAAAAGTGAAGGCTGGTAGAAGCCAAAAGTAGAGACAAAATATATAATTAGAGAGAGAGAAAGAGAGATCAGTTTCAGTAGAAGTAGACACTGAGGGTACCCAATGGCAGGGAGTCAACAGAGGTCAACCAAGTCTTGTGTAATAGGGACAACAAGATAACCTAGTGTGTGAAAGATACCCAGGCTTCTTCCTAGGAAACTATACTGCCTCTGTGAGCCCAGGCTGTAGGGCTATTCTGAGACTCCACAGAAATGCCTCCCTGCTGTTCTTGGCGGTGCATAGCCAGCCCTCCTTATTGGACAAGACTGTGACAAATAGCCTCAGGCTCACACTGGTGCACCTATCTCTCCTCTCATCTGAATTCTTAAGTCCATCACTATTCTTATCTTGTAGCTGGCACAGGCAAAAAAACATGATCTGAGTCTTACAGACTCGCCCTGGGTTTTCGAATCCAGGCTCCGCTAAGTCCCAGGTCCATGACTTGTGGTAAGTCCCTTGAAGTCTTTGAGCCTCAGTTTCTACCTCTATGAAGCTGGGAAATTGGTCCCTTACCTCTAATGGTTACTGAGTAGAATAAAAAAGATAATATATGCAAATTGCCTGGTAATACAGGAGGTATTCATTACGTATTGTTGGCCTTCTCTTCCCTCTGTTGCATTTGCATATAATCCTTGAGAAGGAAAAGGGATAAACTTCTGATATTTCTTTCCTACACTATATACCTATTGCTTTTTCAATATATACCTGTCAAATGAATCAGGAAACAAGTACCAAAAACTATTTCTGCTTTGATATGAATCTGATATGTTAACCTGACCTTCAGACTTCAGTCCATCACACTTCCCAAACTCAGCTCCGTTCTTCCCCCTCACAGCAAACATGTGCTACAGCATGCTAAGTCGGTCACAGACCCCCGAGGTCTATGGTCACCACTGCTACACTTTCTCACCTAGTCACCTCAGCCCCTGCTTTGAGGTCCCATCAGGAAACAGACTGTTAACTCAAAATAGGATTATTCCAGAAGCATTAATAAAGGCGTTATTTACACAAGGGTGAACTGTGTTGAAGGGAAACCTCAAATGACTCTGCAATATCCCAGGGACAGAACAGCAGAACCATTACCTCCCCCAGACTTGAAATGGTGGGAGAGGGAAGGGTGACCAGAATCCGGAGGGAACCCTGTAGAGAAAGCTGCCTTAAAGGGAGCAGTGACCTTCAGCCTAGGATACAGCAAGTCCACGACCATGAGAAAGCCTAAAAGCACATCAGCATACCGAGACTTCACTCTCCTCCTTCCCATCTCTCAGCTCCTGCTGGAACTCAGCATTGGCTGATCCTGAGCAGAGGCCAAGGGGCCAGGAAGCCCATGCATGCGGTCTACACAGGCCAGCCTTCCGGAGTGAGGGGAAAAGGGCAAGTGCCGAAGAGCCAGCTCAAGGTCCAAGCGATCGCCCTCCGTGAAAAACTGTCACAGCCCACCTCCTTCAGAATCCCTAAGGAACTTTCTGACTGCACAGCTCCTTGTGACAGCAAAGCACAGAAGGAGAAAAGCAGAAAGAAGAACAGAATTACATTTGTGAGAACCTACTATGTGCCACATTCTGTGCTGGGCACTGTGCATGCCTCATCTCATTAATCCTCACAATGTGGGAAGCATTAGTATCTCGAGTTTGTAGTAGGGGAAACTGAGGCACAGAACTAATGAACTATGAAGCCCCAAGTCCCATTTCTAGGGTTGCCCCAGACCTAGCATCTAAGTGCATCTGACTCCAAATACCATATTGCTTCCATGAAGCCATCCTGTCTTACATCAATTGTCATTTTTTGAACTTTACCTGTATTTCGCCCACGATGAGCACAGAGGCCCCCTGCGGGCACAGACGGTCTCCGTGCCTCCTGCACCTCCTTTTGCTCCTGCGCTAGTGAGATGCAAGAGAGTCTCACATATAGCAGAATAAATGAAACCACAACATTTTTGAAATCTCCATAATCCTATTTTCCCTCAGTTTAAAAATAACCTGTTTTGCCAAATATTCAGAAACTTCTTTTCTCTCTCTAAACAGACTCTTGCGTGGTTTTTTTTTTACACACATCTCGTACTGGGATTCACAACTCATCACTCCCACAAGAAATACCCTCAGGCTCCTTGTCTATTCAGGCAAGCGCTTGGTAAATTTGGAAAACAGTTTAGATTAACTTCTGCCTGCCAAGTGTGAGGATTCTGGGTAGCATTCTCTTACACAAAGTTTTAAAAGAAATATAATGTTTGTTTCCTTAAGCATATACAACCACATTTTTTTTAATGGATTCTTTGGTCTTTATTACTACTAATAAAAACAATAAAGTGATTAATAATACAACCATGGCAGTTCTGTTTATTTGATGTTATGTGTGTATAATATTACCTGACAAGTATTTCTGAAAGCCCTCAAGTGCCTTTCTGACATTTCCTCATTAACTCCTTTTCCTTCTCTGCAGGGTAGCAAAGGTGAGCTGGTGTGAGCTCCATGTGGAGGCTGAGGCCTGAGGCCCCAACAACTCGTTCCTCCATTTCACACTCGCCTCCCATTTTCATTTGTAATGGGAACAGGGTAGCAAAGGTGAGCTGGTGTGAGCTCCATGTGGAGGCTGAGGCCTGAGGCCCCAACAACTCGTTCCTCCATTTCACACTCGCCTCCCATTTTCATTTGTAATGGGAAAACAAGAAGCCAGTTAGAACATAGCAGCAATGAAAAGAAAGGATCTCTAACTTTTTTAGGAGGGTGCCCTTGACTACACACACATTTGCCATTTCTTTTCTAACAACTGTCACACTTTGGCAATGTATTTTCCTGTTCGCACACTCACTTCATCTTCATGGCAGCTCAGTAAAGTAGGTTGGCTGCCCCTATTTCCTATGGCCGGTAAGGAGAAGGGAGGGGTCATAGCTTTCCCAGCTAGGAAGTGCTGAATACAGCACTGGAATTCATGTCTTCTGGATTCCAAGCTCTTTTTTTGTACCTTGCAAATACCTGACTCCTGGGTCTATATTATGCTTCCTCATAAGTTATCAGTTCTAAGGTTAGAATTAATACCATGGGGACAAAGAGAAGGGGGCTCAGGTGGGAGGACAGTGAGAGGGGCAGGGTCTGTTGCTAGATGTTAACTGGCCCCTATTCTCCCCTCTCAACCCCAGCTGGTAAGATCACACCTCCCTCCCCATCTGCTGAATCCAGACCAAACTCCCTCCCCATCTGCTGTATCCAGACCACACTCCTTCCCTATCTGCTGAATCCGGACCACACCTCTCTCCCCATCTGCTGAATCCAGACAATATTTCCTTCCCCTTCTGCTGAATCCAGACGACACCTCCCTCCCCATCTGCTGAATCCAAACCACACCTCCCTCCCCATCTGCTGAATCCAGACCACACCTCCTTCCCCATATGCTGAATCTTTACAACTTTGCTTAGCCTAGCCACCTGGGCCGAGGCCTGTGGGACTACTGACCTCAATAATGAATCCTTTTCCATCTTTGGAGAGAACTTTAGCCTTTGGTCATTTAAATTTACAGTATAAATTAGGGTATTCTTTAGAGAAAAAAGATCAAGAAAAGATAACAGAATTAATACTAAATGGCTTCCAAAAGCCAAAGCAGTAAGTGAATTACTCCATATTTTTTATTGGGTTACCTCTAAAGAGTGAGCCTGTCTCGATTAGGTAGGTCCCCATTAACTGGCAGTTTCCAGAAAGCAAACAGCTAGTCCTGCAAATAAACATTCACTTGATATTTGTGATTCTTTAGGTATTACCAACTAGTATCTAACCAAGGAGGAAGAGATATATGATCAGAAGCATGAAAAAAATCTCTTCCCCCAGGAATTTCAGGGATAAAGACCCAAGAACAACAACAACAAAAAATCACAGAGTTTAGAAAAGAAGTATATCAAATAGTCCTTTGAAATGTTTCATGAAAGCTATGAATCCCTTCCCCAAGCTCAAGTCAAGATCTTAAGATGTAAGGTGGGGATTTAAAAAAATTCAAAAGTGAAATGTAAAACCAATACAGTTTAAAAGCACAATTTAAAAACTGTCAATATGATGTACAATGACTTTCCGTCTCCTAACTTAGCCCATCATCTTGTTGGCACATTGCCACAGAATCACAATAAAAGAGGACGTCGCTTACAGTAATAATAGGATTCTACAGATAAAACGTACTTTCACATCTTTGCACCCAAATAAAATTCTCTTAATACCCTTGGAGAAATACCAGGTAGGAATCTTGATCTTCATTTTAAAGATTGGAAACTGAGGCTCTGAGAAGAAAGGTGACTTCCCCAGAGCTCTGGTACTAGTAAGTGACTGTATCCAAGTTAAGATTGAAGGCTTCTAGCCTGGAGTTTTAAAGGTAGAAAGGATCTTGAATGTCATCTAGACCAATAGCCTAGAATCTTCATTTGACAGATGAAGAAATGTGTCAGAGATCAGATGGTTTGCCCCAAGTCACCCAACTAGAAAATCACATAGAACAATTAGCTAGGTCACCTGATTCCTAGTCCATTTCTGACACCACTACGGTCCAATGCATACATCATTCATCAGTCAAACAAAGCATTTCCATATGATTTCATATTATTAGGCAATTTCTAATGTCATTCACTTTTACAGGACCCCTGCTCTAAGAACAAGTTATTTTTGAAACACTTCAAAAAGTCTAAAAGAGATCTTTGAAAGAAATAAAGGAAGTTAAGACTTCTGCCCACACTGTAAGAGGAGCCCTACGTTCAGAATATGATTTACCAAAACTCAGTTTCAGAGAGTCACATTCTAAAAAGTATTTTCCTAGAACTTCAGGCACAAGCGTGAAAGAGCTCAGAAAGCATCTCCCCTACCCAGGGGAAATAGCCTCTGCATGCTAAAAGCAAACAAAACCCAACAACCTGAGCAAATTAATTTCTAATATAGAGATAAAAGAATTAAATGTTACATTACCCATGTGATCATGTAAAGCACAGCTCTTGGAGACAGCTGTCCTGAGCCTTGTAGGAGCTCAGTCAACCCACAAAGGAGGAAGGACAAAGTTCACAGCTGGGATCCCAATTAAGGAGTCTCCGTGATTGCCAAAGGAGTTTGGCCAGGTGCAATCACATGGGTAGAGGAGGTTCATGTCCTGCCATGAACACCATCCGGGCACGGGGCATTCAAACACAGGTCCCCTTCATTCCAAACACATTTCTTTATCCAGTCCATCAAATATAGTTTAATTTACTGACAGCAGGCTGTTTGTCATGCATGGTTCAGCTCTGGGAGTGTAGTCTGTGTCTTGGTGGAGGAAGGCAGACAGTAACAAATGAGTAAGTCAAGTGCAACATGTCAGATGTGGGAAGAGCTATGTGGTAAAAAGGGTGGGGAGGGAATAAGAAGTGCTGGGAAGGGATACATTTTTTTCCAGTGAATAGTTAGGGAAGGCCTCCTTAAGATTACACTGGTGCAGAAATGCATGCCCAAAATTCCTGAGGCGGAAATGAGTATTTTCAAAGGGCAGTGGGGAGGCTTGTGTGAACTGGAGGGGAGAAGGAGAAAGAAGGCAAGGGTGAGACCCAGAGGGGGAGGCCAGAGCCAGGCTATGGGGCAGAGTACACCAGGTCTTTGCTCTTAAGGAGGCTACAGTCTAGTCATAAGCAGTTCTGCTAGGAAGGCTTGGCTTTTCAGGAGAGACATGACTGCTCACTAGCTCTGTGACCAGAAAAACTTCTCTGAGGCTCCATTCCCTCATTTGTAAAATAAGAACAAAAGTCGTCTCATCCATCAGACTAATCCTGCTCTTTTGTCATCTTTCAAGGTGATTTCTAAATGCTTGACTCCCGTGTTTCCTCTCTCTTCCTGTATGCAACCACCTGGGTTTAATTTATCATCTCCAAGCCACAGATAAGAAACGGAGACACAGGGAGTCAGGTTCTTGCTAAGGAAAATATAAGTAGTGCCAGAACCAGGATTTGAACACAGGTCTCCGTGACTCCAAAAGCGGTGGCATTGTTGCCGGTTCTAGCTGGAAGGGCCATGCGGTACGGGAAGGGCACCACAGCCCTGTGACGGCTCCAGCTGTCCCAGTGACCCCGTGTGCTCTGTTCTGTGGGACACTGGAACAAAGTGCACTCTCCACCATGAGAGCCGGACAGTCCTACATGGGAATGCTGCCCAGCTCAGGGGTGGCAAGATTACCCTTGTCTGGCTTCTCTTGGGAAGTTTGGGTCCCAGAAACCTGATCATGTTGGGAAACTGAGGCAACTCTCTAGGCCATCAAATCCCTCAGACTTATAAAGTCAAGCTTTGAGAAAAAAAGAGAGAGACTTTAAACTCTCAGTAGCTGCCTTAGTATAATGAGGGGTTTTTTTTTCTTCCCAAGGAAGGCTTCCTGCCTCCAGCCCATCTAAAGGAGAGAAAAGAAAATGAGTTATGCTCATCAGCATGTGTTTATGGCACTGGACCTTGCTCCCAATAAATCAAGATTCAGGAGAAGTTAACATTTTTCTGTTTGCTTTTCTACCTGGAATGCCCCAAACCTTTTATGTCCAACAGAAGCTATATCCAGGCAAAGGTCACCAGTGGACACCTCCCGACAAGCCTACTGAACTTGGTGTTGTATTGGTGTGTTGATAGATCTTTCTCACGGACGGTGAAACAGCAGCAGCAAAGCATGATGGCGACAATGATAAAGTAAGAGACCACGAAGGGACGTCAGCTGGAGACGTAACTACTGGTTCCTCACCTGTTTCCCAACCTAGATTCCTCATCTCTGAAATGTGCCTACTAAAAGTTATCTTGAAATCCATCCATGATCCCCATGACAAATTCCCAGCCCTTAATTGTGATCTTTCACTTAGTCGCCAAAATATAGAATCCAGAGCTGGGATGGAGTTTAGAAATAATCTGTTTCATTTTACCAATGGGAAACTGAGTCCCAAAAAGGGGGCATGTTATAATTTTATCTAAGCCTTTTATAACAATAAGAAACCTCTGCTTGATGATAATCTCAGCCAGAGACAGCATCGCATCACAGCTAAATGCCTGGGGCACATCACCAGAGCATGGATGAATGTACCCAAATCAAATTTAGTTGCTGTGATACGAGACTCACCCAAAGACTTTAAGACGACTCTATTTTACTCAGGAGAGTGGAGGGAAGCACCTTGTGCCTTGGATGTAAAGTGACCCTGTGTGTGCTGGACTTCTGCTCAGGGAAATGAAGGCCAAATTTCCAAAGGTTCTAATTTCCAGAAGTGGCTGCTGGGCAGAGCGCTGTGTGCAAACTCCCACACTGCTGCTCTCCACCTGTTTCTCCACTTGCTCATTATATCAGCTCCCCACTTGGTCTAACTGAACAGGGATGCTTCTGCAGGATTAAAGTGTCTGTTTGAACAAGGCAGGGCCCACAGAGCCCCAGTGATTCTCGCTCTCGTCAGAACTGGGAGGGCCTGTGCGTTTGTTCAGGAATCCTGGGATGAAGCCCTCTGGAAAGAAGGTGCGGAGACTTTCTGTTTCATTTTCCCGGAGCAGATGGGGTGCTAAAATTAAGGATGCAGTGCCCCAGTTTCCCGGCACCTACTGTGTCTGTGGAAAGAATGCTTAGGCTAAGAGTTAGAGAGAGCGGGATAAAGCCAACTGAGAATGAGGCCTCAAGGTGCAGAGGGCAAGCGCACACTGGGAGTGCACGTCTGTCGGTGTCCATCTCCCGTGTGCTGTGAGCAAGCTGCAACTTGCCTGAGCCCTGTCATGGTCCCCACACTGGGACTTCCAGAGGCCCCCAACCAATTCTTCTCTGGTCGCTTCCTCCAGGTTACAAATTACATCCTGTGACTGTGTATAAAGACAAACATGATCTTAGACACTAAAAGTTCATTTCCTTCTTCAGATTTAATTAAAGCGTTTTTTTGGCCCCAAAAGCATGGTGGGGCCGGAGGCACTGTGCTGCTCTGCTCAAGGCTAAGGCAGCCACGCGCCTTAACCCAAACCTGGAATTGACAAAACGTCTGAGCCTGAGTGGCTTCATCTCTAATTCACCTGGCACCAGGCCTAGTATCCAGCATATGCCCAATGGCTCTTAATACTATTATGATTGTTGTTATTACAATAACAACAACAACAATATTACTGTTGTTATTACTCAGAAAATGTAACTTAGCGATTCTTCCAAGAAAACAGGATAGTGAGCCTCTTGGAAAAGGAGACGTTAAGTTTGTTCTCTATGGGATTTACTCATTAGCAACTCCTCAAAATCTCTCAATAGTTGTGAGAATATGGCCATGACTCAATAGATGCACACAGTAAATAGTGATATTGAGCTTAAACAAAAACATTGTTCTTCCAAAGAATAACTTGACCGAACTGTCTTTATTTGCTTATATAACTGCCTTAGTGTATACAGGTCTTAATTTTTTTTTAATATAAAAATGTCAGAGCACTTAAAAAAAAAAAGAATCAATGTCCCAAGTTCTGTGGGCTGAAATGAAGGGTGGGCACAGAGTCTGGGAGGACCAACTACCCTGGAATCTCACACATGACTCCACAGGCCCGACTCAACTCCCATCAGAGGCTCGGCAGGTCTTTCAACTCCAGGCCCCACCTGCTCAGTTCTCTACCAATCCCAGCCTATGCCAGGGCCGACGGGAGGCTTACAGGAGCTAATAAACATTCACTAGGCAATTTACTAGTGTTTCCCACAGATTTCTCTATTCCTTAATGACAGTCTTTAAAAATAAGTAAGGAATGGACAGATGGAAGAAAAGACAGAAGACAGGCAAAAGGGATGAATCCACTGTTAAATAGTTCCCGGATGGCTCGAAAAATCATAATGGGTATTGGTATATTAGAAACTTTGAAAGATTCTTTTTTAAAGAAATCTGCTTTACCTTTATGACCAGAAATTCCATAATTTCTTCAAGCAAATTTTTTCTCTGGCACAACTATCAACATCCCGTCTGGTCTGGAAATGCTCAACACCCTGGTCGTCTTCAGCTCCTTCTGCTGCAGAGGCTTTGCGGTTCTGAACCTTCTCGTGCTTTCTTCTTATCTTACAGATCTCCCCTCAAATGCCACTCCTTTAATGAGGCCTTCCCAGGTCACCCAACCTATACTGGCCCCCCCATGTCCCTCCTACCAGTTACTCTCTATCATTCAATCTCTGTTTACTTTAATTTTTTCCTCTAAAAATCCTCCAATAGAGTGTTCGCATATTGTCGGTGTAACCCTTTGAGGGCAGGCAGTTTTCCCAACCTGTTCATCTTTATACCCACTGCTGGGTGGGGTAGATGGTGGGTGGTTAGATGGGTGGGTGAATGACTGAATAGATGGATAGGTGCATGGATGAATGGATGGATGAGTGCAACACTTACTTCACTGTTATATGAGTCTTTGGAAACACTGTTAACCTCCTGGGCCTTGGTTTCTCTATCTATGTCGGAAGACAATATTTAAAACTCCTCCCAGTGTCATTATAAATAAGTGTAGCGGGTATCAAGACACCATTTATACTTTATGTGAAGAAACTTTTCCTGGTGTTACTTTGTTTCATTTAATCTTTAAAACAACTTTATGAGGGGAGTATTACTATACTAATATAAAGATAAGAAACTTGTGGACAAAAGCTTGAATCCCCTCCTGGTAAGTGTGGAACCTGCGGTCCAGGCGTATTGCCCAGACCTAAGCCAGTACTGTTTCTACTACATTATTTACCTATGAGCCAGAAGGAAATAGTGCCTCTCTATATATTTCTATGCCAAAGAAATATGACTGCAAAAGGAACAGGAGTGAGGGAACAAGTGAGGCATTGTTCACATAATTCAGTTCACTGTGTATTGGTCTATGCCTGGAAAACAAAAAGCATTTCCTGAGCTAGTGGATTTTAAAAGAGCCTAAGTTCAGATCTATACAAATATCTTCTCTTTTTTTAATAAAATCTTTTGCATTTTATTTGCAGCATTTGTTTTGAATCATCTCTATACTTGACAATCAGGTGCCATCCATCTTTCTACTCACATGAAGAGTTTATTTTCTCTTGGAGAGCAATTACCAGATAATGCCAGGCTACAGAAGGTGTTTCTCCAGCATCAGCATCTGTCTCCTTGGCAGGCTCCTCAGGCACTTTTATTGGTAGCATTAAAATGGCCAGGGGGTCAGTCAGAGCTCAGCTGCCCACAAGTTCTCAGATGGCCAACTAGCCTCTACCCAAATGACTTAAATAGGCTTGGACCCACCTCAAAAGTTGAAGATTGGCCAAAGCCAACTCTACGTCAGTGAAGAACCATTTGGGCCAATCCTGGTGCCTATTGGAAGCCAAGAAATTCCCATGATCCTCTTTGCTAAACTGGCACTAACAACAGCCTGTAAGCAGGCATAAGGCCGCCAGATTTTAAGAGAACAGGCAAGTACCTGCTATGGTAGGCAGCCTCTAAAATGGCCCCCAGCAAGTCCTGCCTTACGGTGTTCATGCCTTTGGTAATGGCTCCTCCTGAGTGAGAGCTGGACCTAGGGGCTCAGCTAATAATTAGAATACAACAAAAGTGATGTCACTAAATAAATTAGCTTATAGAAAGACTCTGGGTTCCTTCTTGCTGGGGATCTCTTGACCTCTTGTCTGACTGCTCTGGTGGATGTTAGCTGCCATATTCATGAGCTGCCCTACGGGGAGGGTCCCAAGGTAAGAGACTAAGGGAAGCCTCTGGTCAGCCTATGAGGATCTGGGCCTGCCAGCAGCTACTAGAGTGGGCTTCGAAACAGACACACCTCAGGCAAGCTCTAAGATGAATGTAGCAGGCCTGGCCAATACCTTGATTGAAGCCTTACGAAAGATTCTAAGCAAGATCACCCAGCAGAGGCAACCCATTGCAACTGTGGAATAATAAATATTGCTTTAAGATGTACAGTTTTGAGGTAATTTGTCATGCAGCAATAGTTAACCAATAGGTGTTCTTAAAACAGAAAATAGTATTTTTTAATTATGTTAATACAATCACGTCTTTCAAGTCTGTTCAAATGTCACTTCCAAGGGCCTATCCTGACACCCTACTGAAAATTACAGCTCACTTCTACCCCCATTCCCATTTAACCATATACTAGAAACATTATCTTTGAACACTTTGTTACTCAAAGTGTGATCTTTGAACCACTAGTATAGACATCACATGGGACTTGTTAGAAATGCAAACCTAGAGACAACTCAGACCTAAAGCCAAAATCTGCTTGATAGGAAGACTTCCAGCCGATTTACAGGTCCATCAATGTTTGGGAAACACTGTTCTAACATTCTGTAAGATTTTCTTATGTATTAAATGTTATTGCTTTGTTTTGCTTTTTATTATCTCCCACCCTCCTCCAACCTTAATGAGAAGTGAGATATGGAAGTCATTGTTTACCTTGACTTCTGCCTGTTTGGAAGTAACTAGTCAGCTTTTGTAAAGGCAATCACAAAAATGAGAGACATAGGGGGACTATGCTTATGTAAATTTTACAATCAATGCCACTTTGATCCAATCTCATATGAATTGGGTTTCTATTTCTTGAAGTCAGGCTATTTCCAAATGACAAGAGTCAGAGCCATCAACAAATGCCACATTTTACCTCTCAGTTTGTCACTGGTGATGGGCTAATTGAAATCTCTCTCCCAGCTGCAGCTTACAGAATCCCAGGGAAGATTTTGATTGGTCCTGAAACATCATTTGCATACTCCCAGACCAGTCAATTGTGTCCATAGAGTTGGAGCTTAACGCTAATTCCAATCCAACCAATTCCAATTGAAGCCATAAAGAAGCATCTCCAGAAATAGAAAACTGGATTTTTTTCTGAAGAAGGGGAGAGAAGTGCTGAGTAAACAAAATACCAGATGTTCATTGCATTTAACAACTTTATGCCCTCAGGTGTTGTTCCTCTACCTGAAATACCCTACATAAAATTCCTGACATTTCCATTACCTCTATTTACCTCCAAAAGCTCAACAAGTTCCTAACCAGCCTTTCAGAGTCCGTTTGAGAGTTGACTCCTCTGTGAGGCTCTTCCTAATTCCGAGCAGAGGTAAAAATGCTTTCTCCACTGATGTTACTGTATTCTTCTATTTTCTATTGGAGAAAATAATTATTATAGTATTATGACATTTGATTCAGTATAAATGCTTTATTTAAATTTCAACCTTTTATTACCAATTAATATGTGAGCCTCTGGACTAAGAATTGAAGAGATGAATCAAGGGTTGGGCTTTGCGTAGTGTTTTTGTATATTACATGTTTATTTTGACATGATCTCACCATCACAGTTCTATGGATTCTCTACCTACTCTTTAGGGTAGCAAAATTTGCCAAGATTCTGTTAAAAAAAAAGGCTCTTCCATTAAAAACTGACATGCAGACTCCATGTCCACCTGTTTTGCTTTTTCCCCACATCTCCCAACTCATGCTCTCTAACAACTGCAGGTTAAAGGCCTCCGTGTCATTAGCACTGGAGATTCCCATCTGTCTCTCCATCTGGGATACTCTCAGGGGTAGTAACAGATCTTATTGAATCACCTTGCCTTTTTAGAAATGTTGTGAGGCCCCAGGGCTGCTGCTAATTACTAGACCAGTTACCACTGTGTGCACTGTGCCTCTTCCCCAGAACAGCTTGTTTGGAGAGTTAAGGCGGGGGAGGGAGTGATAGTGATGGACATCTTCATCCTGCAGAGCTCACAGTCCATTCCCAAGAGCTGGTATCAGTAGCTAAGGATTGGAGGAGGGCAGACTTGGGTCGGAATCAGCAGCTGCAAACAAGAGCAATTGGCTGGCTCTTCCATGACAGTTTTTCTACTCACGTATTTAGAATCCAGGCACTCCCTCTATGGCACTCACTAAAGAAAGACGCCTGCTTACGGTAAGGCATCTGGAAGGCATTTATAGCCCTTGCTAATTCTCCTGCTCATTTCTCTGGATGTTGTCCATTTCTTACCAAATAATTGTCCCTTCCCCTAGGATTCAAGTACTTCATGTGACCTCTATATGTACAGAAGCGCTTACATTTTCATTGGTGCACTGACAGCAGAAAGCTTTTTAACCTACACTACCCTTCTCCTTACCTACCTTCCCTAAAAATGCTGAAAAAGGCAGATACTTGCTTTCTTGGCCTCCCTTCTAGCAAGAAGTTGCAACATGATCCAGTTCTGGCAAATAAAGAATAAGTGGGGATGAAGTTACTTTGCTTTGTGAGAGTTCCTTCTGGGGAATTGTTTTTTTTTCTGGTTGTTTTTTGCTTATTGTTTCTTATTTGTTTATTTTTACCACTAATAAAAAGAAAGGAGGAAAATAATGAAAGCTCTATTTTACCATCCTGACTCTTCTGGCTTCTTTCTGTTTTCAGTGAAGTTCTGTGAAGATGTAGTACTTGTTTCTATGGCAGCTATCCTGGGACCAAGAAGCAATTAATTGAAGGATGACAGGGCAGAAACAAAGAACTTGAGGCCCTGATAACATCTTTGAACTACTGAACTGATCTTGGGACCACCCACCTCTGACTCTGTTATACGAGATAACAAAATGACTTTATTCCTTAAGTCACTGTTAGCCAGGTTTGCAGTTTTCTCTCACTAATAGTTTCACATCCCACTGCAAGTTTCTTATGCTATCACTCTTAATGTAAGTTCACAAAGCAATTAAGAAAAGCAGAGATCTCCACATAAATTTACATACCCCCAAGTCTTGCCTACAATTTCAGGAGCATCACAGACCCCCTGCAAGCTCACCCATGGACACCCCCCAACCCATTAATCCTTGCTCATGAAGAAGGATGTACACACACACTACAGAATTGTATAATGAACACTGATACATATAATAAGGACCCCAAGACATCTTTAGTTCCTGTGTGTTACAAGACCTAAGTATCATCGCCATCATCATTTGGTGAATGCTTACTGTGATGAAGATCCCCAGGCACTTTTCTAAGCAACTCTATAATTGTATTCAATCTTTAAACCCTAGGAGGTAAGTGTTACTATTGTCTCCACTTTACAGGAAAGAAACTGAGGCTCAGTGTAACTAAGTAAATTACCCCAGGTCACAATGCTAATAAATGGTGAAGTTAAAATTTAAACTCAGACAGAATGTCAACACAGTCCTGCTTTTAACCTCTACTTCATGCTGCCTGGATGCTGTACAGTGGACTATGTATACGGTGAGGAAGTAGCTTAGTACAGTTTAGAAACTGCAACAAAATGGAATGAAATACTAAGCTAAAACATTTAAGGGTATCAGCGGTGCATTTTAATTTTAAAAATATAAGCTTATATAAAAATATAAAAATAAAATATAAATACACATATTTAATATTTAGAATACAAAATTCATATAAATATATGGATAATATATTAATATAGAATACAAAAAATACTCATAAATACAAATATACAAATAATAAAATATAAATTTTAAAGGGTATTAGCCATATATTTAATTTTTTTTAATGCAAGATTATATAAAAATATTAAAAATATAAAATTCTTACAGGGTGGCTTGACCTGAATAAAGTAGACAACTGAGTGTCCTACTACACTATTCCATTTGTGGTACATTCAGGTTTACTTAGATTTAATAACTAATCTGACTACATCAAGTTCTTACCATGTGTCAGCAGCCACTGTTTAGGCACTTTCCGTGCATTATTTCACTTCAACTTCATGATAAACCCATGGGATAGGCTGTATCATCATCTCCATTTTTCAGAAGATGAACGAACCTGAGGCATATGACAGTAATTTGTAGGACGCATTGCTAGGGAGTAGCAGTGCCCAGATATCAACCCGGGCAGAGGCTTTACCTTGAGACACCATATTATACTGACTTGATTTCAGTATTTGACCTACATAGTCCCAATCTACTCTCTAAAAATTCACAGAAGTATTCACATTTTACTGAGGTTAAAAATCAAGCTTCCAACATGCAGCAACAGTCTACTCCTTCCTACTTAGGAAGCAGGATTCACAGTTATCCTGCTTTGAGTTTCCAAGAGCACGGGCGAAGGAGTCGGCCCACACTGTCCTCTTTTCAGTCGCTACCTTAGGAATCTTGCCACCCAATGGCTTCAGCCCTCACCTCTTGGTAGAGCATGCCCCAGTCTACATCTGCCGTCCTAAACATTCTCAGATCCCAAGCTTTCTTGTCCAGCTCTCCACAGGACCTTTTCCATGTACATGTTGAAAGGTCACTTTAAATCTAGTGTCTAAACACACTTGCAATCATAGGATCTTAGGGATGGAAGGGACCATGAAAGGCAGGTGGTAGAGTATCAAGATTATGAGTTTTGAAGTCAGAGAGGTAGGGTTCAAATCCTCATTCTGACCCCATTTCTTCTGTAAAATGGAAACCACAACAGTCACTTTCATCAAGACTGTAGAAGGATTAAAGATGCTAATGGATACAAACTTGCCTAGCACAGTACCTGCCACTTCATAGGCACTCAGTATACAGTAGTCACATTCACTATAATCATCAACAAATTTTGTTCATCCACTGAATGCATGAATCTTTCCACAATATTCACAACAGATGGCCATCCAGGCTCTGCTAGAACATTTCCAAAGATAGAGAGCTAGCTCACTTGCACCATCTCCCCAGGCAGCCGGTTCTATTATTGGACAGCTCTCCCTGGCACAAAGTCTTTCCTAGGTTGAGCCAAAAGCTGCCTCCATGAATTCCACCGGCCCCAGCTACAGCACAGCACAGCACAGTTCTGCTCTCTTCTCACAAATCAGTCAGTCCTTCTGAAAAAGCAAACACGTCCTCACCACATCCTTTCTTCTCGAGGCATTCATTCCCATACACCCCCTCCCACACCATTTCTGTTATCCACAACGCACACTACTTTCTCAAAGCATGGTACCCAGAGGAGATACAGCAGTCCGATACCTTGTGCCAGTGAACAATGCCTCTCCATTAATGCACCTGAAAATTATATTTTGGCCTTCTTAGTGGCCACATAAATATCACTGTTGCATCGCTTCTCGGCCTTTTGGCTAAGATCAAGTGTAGTATCTGTTCTTATCAGTTTAATATCTGATACGTCCTCTATCTGAGGACACAGAAATAAAATAAATAAAATAAAAAATAACTATCACTGTTGCATCATCCAGGGATTGAACTGAACTAAACCTGTAATCTCCTCTCTTCCTATCCAAAGAGACTATCCTGAATCTTCCCTACCCCATCCCATTCCCATGATATCTGGGCACCAAAAACCTGACATATCCTATAGACTTTGACTTTGGGCAACTGAGAACATTCTGAATCATTCTGTTTGCCATCTATATTAATAATCATGCCTCAGTTCTTCATCCAAGCTATTGATAGTATTTTTCAATAAGTTTGCTTATTATGACCACAAATGCAGCAGTAAAGGCCTCCATTCAGATTTGTTTCACTTTAAGAAACAAATATTCAGTGAAAGATACTATTATTAGAATCTCAGGATGTGTTGAGAGAGAACCCACTTTTAGAAGGCAAATAATGAAATGATAATACAGCAGGGCAAGGGCAATGATAGGGGAGAGCAGATGGGAAACACTAGCGCAGAGGAGGCTCACACCTGGAGAGCTTTTAATTGGCCACACCTCAACCATTAAATCAGAACCTTTATAAATCATATAAATTATAAACTAAATCACTACTGCATAAAGACCTCCCGGAGATTCCAATGTGCAACCAAGTTTGAGAAGGAGTAGGCTAGACCAGCCCAGTTCTTCTCAAGCTGTAATGTGCATATATCACTTGGGATATGTTAAAATTTAGATGCTGGGTCTGTAGGTCTGAGGCAGAGCATGAGATTTTTACATTTTTAATTCATTATTAAACAGGGATGCTCCTGCTGCTGTTCCACAGACCACACGCTGAGTGGCACGGGCCTCAGACATACCATCTAATTCTCCTTCAATTCTCTCCAGTGTTGCCTCCCTCTATATTTCAAGTTGAGCCTTTCATTCTGGCTGATTGAAAGAGATAAGCACATGGTAAAACAAATACAATGATGGTTTATGACAGAACCGTGAGAGCCCAGAGAGGGCACCTAACCAGACAAGGTGGTGGTGGTGACCGAGGAAGACTTCCATCACGAAACAGCTCATGATTTCATTGAGTTATACAGAGGAAAGTTGTTCCAGACCCAGAAGAAACTGGGTGGAGCTTCAGAATCGTGGGGAGAAGAAAACAAAAACAAACAGAGGGCGCATTCAGGAGGCTTAGATTTCTTAGTCCTCACGGATTCTATCACTCATTTAACCATATAGCCGGGATTTTCCCTTCCCTGTTGATTTGAACCATTACTTACCTTTTCATGCATTTAAACCATATCACCAGAGGAGACCACGACCTCCTGAACAGTGAACCAGGTTCAACTACATTGTACACTCTCAGGACTCAGCAGGGTGTTCACCCGCTACAGATCTGAGTATATTTGTAAAGTAATGAAGAATTACATTTTTTTAAATGTATTTTTCAGTCCCTATATATTTTTTTAAGCACAGATTGGTGTTAGGAGTTATTTACCAAGACTTTGAAAATGATGTACACCAGTGAGATTAGGGTGCAGAAATGTTACCAAGAGTAATTAGAAAACAGGAACGCTCCCAGGAGATGGGTCAAGCAGCGGAGGCAGTGTGAGGCTGTGGGAGGTTGGCGGGGTTTCTCTCTAATCTGAGAACATAGCCCAGCCTGTTCAGATGATTGGTTTGGAGGGAAAAGTTACCTGTGTTCTGGGCAAATGAAACCACAAAGGGCTAAGATAGAGAAAAGTCAGACTGATTCAGTCAGACATAATAGTCAGCCCTGGTTAATGTGAAACAATTAATACAATCCATTTTTATGTAGATTAAAACATTTCAAATTAACAGGTCAATAGCACTCATATGTTCCGAATCAGGATGTCACCAGAGCCAGGTGAACCGTTACACAAACCAATCTAAACTTCATTACAGAGGAGGGCTCCAATTCTCAGAAATTCACACTAAACTCAATTTGGAGTTAATCGCTCACATTTTTCTCTCATCTACCAGATATCCTAATTTAAAGACATACCTGTTAGGCTTTCTTTTATGACAAAAGACACAGAGAACATGAATTATTCATTAGTAGTAAAGGTATCATTTTATCTGTTTATTTTCCAATTAGGTGAAGTCAGATAAAGCAGCAGTCAATAAAACCAAGAGATTTACCCCCACTGTATGGAATTACAAGTAGACAGTATTAATGTGGGTCTAGGAGCTTATAAAAAAAGATTCAATTAGCAGGTGCTTTGGACAGAAGAATGCTAGGAAACAGGGCTTGCTCATAGGCCTGTGGCTCTGGGTGGCGGAGTTTGCAAGGGCCTGCAGGTTGGTCCCCACCAGCCCTTCCTCCCTCCTGTCTCTTCATGCTGTGTCACTAGCCACCCCCACGCTGACATCCACCCTTATTCGCAGCCTCTAAGCCTTTGTTCGAGCCCTGCCCTGGTTTAGCCATCGCTTCTCTTGGCTCCAGCAACCCCCCAATTACTCTCTAAAGCACTGCTCCTCACTTCACGTCCTGGGTCCTCTCCCCTCAACACCTGCACAGCACGGCACTGGCTCCCCTCCGCAATGATATGGTCACTCTGGGTGGGTTTCAACTGATTCCTTGAAAACTGTTCAAGATCCAGGACTGAGGTTTTTCCCCCATCTGGCTTCAGTGTTCTGCACAGAGCAGGTGCTCAGCAAATGTTCACCCTCTCCCCAAACAGGCCATGCACATCCCATGGATCCTGGAGTCAGCCCACTTCAGTCTCCTTCACCCCTTCTTCCACTTTTACTTTGCAGTGAAGCCATCAGGAAGACACCCTGACTTGCCTGCACTTCAGTTCCAGGTTCCTTCCAGGCCAGCCTCAGGCAGAAGGCAGGTAGACAACAGGAAGGGGAAAGAACGGATCACACTCCCTTGGCACACCTCTGCACACCTCTCTGAACCCCCCGGTGTGGCTGCAGCTAAAGCAGGTCAGTCTAGGTGCATTACACATGGAGCAGTGAGGGATAGGGCCAGCAACAAAGTCAGCCCTGCCCCTCAGAGCAAATCACTTAACCTTTCAGAACATAGGTTTCCCCACCTGTGAAAAAGGGTTAAGCCCCATCTACATCTAGGTTTGGTGTGAGGACTAAATGAACCGTTATATATACAGTGCTTAAATAATGTGGTAGCTGGTACTGAATAGGTGCCATTATTGTAACAGGATATCTACATATTCTACTATCCTAGACTGGGAGCTTCTGAAGAATACAGACCATGTCTTACCACTTTCTCCCCTAGAACTCTGGACTCAAGCTGCTATAGACTGAATGTTGATGGCACCCCCACCTCCGCTGCCAAAGTCCCTATATTGAAATCCTACCCCCAACATGATGGTATTAGGAGATGGGACCTCTGGGAGGTGTTGAGGGCACCAGGGTGGAGCCCCCATGAATGGGATTAGTGCCTTTACAAAATGGTCCCCAGACAGCTCCCACCCCTTCCACTAAGGGAGGACACAGACAGGAGTCTGAGACCTGCCATCCAAAGAGGACCCTCACCAGAACCTGACCACACTGGCACCCTGATTTCAGGCTTCCAGCCTCTGGGCTTGTGAGAAATGAATTTCTCTTGTTGATAAGCCAGTCTGCAGTATGTATTAGAGCAGCCAGAGCTAAGACACAAGCCAATCATTGTTAGTAAATAACAATCGTTGTTGAAGTTAATTATTAGAGGTAAACTGGGATACAGGGCAGGCCCATTAAGTTGGAAATGTGGTTGGCCTCCCTCACCTTCCCACCCCCACAATGCCCCAACCCAGAGAACATACTCCTCTTCTAGAACACATGTCTAGAAATCATGAAATTCACGATTTCAAGACATCCAGACTTGGACCTCATTATTTTCAAATCTGCAACAGGAGGGTCATTTCACCAGCCCATTACTGATCTTCAGCCACACACTTTTTCTCCCTAACTCATGGTTTCCAGTTTCTAAAATGAACTTGGACTAAATAATTGCTTGGCTTCTCTGCAGCATTAAAGGTTTATGAGTTTATCATCACCTGCAATTGATTTCACTTATTCAACAAGCATGACTAGAGACTTCTTTGGGGTCTACACTTCTGCTAGGCATGGGCATAATGAACAGGACACACTCTCTGCCTCAAGACACTCATAATCCAGCAGGGAAATGTCGGGGGATGATTACACTACACCGTAAGTGAACCACTCTAGTTCTTTCCAATTTCCCTTTATATTCAAAACATCAAACTATACACAGTCCATCCTTTTCCTCTTAGCCCCCACACTGCCCAGTCATACTGTGGACATGAACTTCAGGACATCTAGACTCAGGATCAAACAAAAGGGACATGTACATATTCTGTCTTATGCAGACATAAACCCCAAAGGGAGCAGGAAGCAATGGAGGGCAAAATATGACCCAATCCAACTTTTCCCAAGGTTGACTTCTGCAGAAATTAGTTCATTAGACATACTTGAAAATGGGGTCTCTGCAGGAAGTACTGTTTAAGTTCCTCTCTGCTGCAGGACTTCTCAGAGCCTTTGAATTCACCGTGCAAACTGTGACTCCCAGTTGGGAAGGGCAGTCTTGTGCATGTAGCCCTTCAAGCCCTTGTCAGCCACATAAAAATGGGCCTTGGGCCTGGAATGTTTCCTTACCCAAGAGACAATGAGCCCACACAGTCTGTGTCAAGCGTTTCACCCTGTGTGGGAACATCTTTCCGCTTACTCAGTGTGTGCTCCTTTGTTCCAGCATTTCAGACTCCACGGGGGAAAGAAGGTCAGGTCCTTCTACTGAGACAGACCAATTGTCCTGCGTTAGCTATTAGGGGGAAACCACTGACCGTGGGGCACTGACACCATTTTGTTCTATCTCTTCTCGGTGTGAGCACAGTGTTGTTACACCCAGTTCTTGACCATGTTGTTTTCCTCAGTGACTCTGATACCAAGATGCAGCAGGCAGTGTTTGGACTTCAACCCCAGGTAGTTGGCACTGTGATGGTCTTTGGAGTCTTCCCTGGTACTGGTAACCAGGGCGTGGTGCTCTGTTCAATACTCTGTCTCAAAAAGAAGACAGAGTAGGCAGCATCTCAGTCTGCCCAAACAAAATAACACAGACTGGGTGTCTTAAAGACATTCAGTCTTCACAGTTCTGTAGGCTAGGAAGTCCAAGATCCAGGTGCCAGCAGATTCCGTTTCTGGAAAAGATGTTCTTCCTGGCTTGCAGATGCTACCTTCTGTGTCCTCATGCGGTGGAGAGAGAACAAGCTCCCTGGTGTCTCTTCTTACAAGGGCACTAGTCCCCTCATGAGGACCCCACCACTATAACCTCATCCAAATCTAACTGCCTCCCGAGACCCCAGCTCCAATACCAGCCCACTGGAGGCTTCAACAGATGAGTATGGGGGTGGGAGGGGACACAAACATTCAGTTCCTAATAGGCAGCCTTTCTCCACACAGAGCCCTTTTTACAAGAAAAACTAGGTAGGGCTATGTGCCCAGGATCACATTTGGAGACATGCTGAGGAATCTGGAGTAGGAGCTTTCTGGGAGGATGGAGACAGGCAGCGGTCTCCCCCAGGCTTATACTCACACCAACATTCTGCAGCACTGGGTACCCTGCAGAGAGGAAGTTGTTGGTAACGTCTCTGAGTGCGTGAATGCATCTCTGCATGACCCATGGCAAAACCACCTTCCAGTCCTCTGGGGCTGCAGGTGGGGCCTATTCAGACCTGCTGCCAAACCTGGCCACTGAGCACCCGCAAATGGCTATCTCTGCCATGGAAGATGTCAGGAGGAAAAAGATTAAGAGATCATCGAAATGATACCATGTGTCAGACACACGTCCTGTGCCTTGGCAGGAGAGGGGAGATGTAAATGTGAAGACTAATCACATCAAGCCTGACAGGGAACCGAACCAAAATGGAAGAAAAGGATTCTCGTCCTACGGCTGGGGAGCTCCACAGTGGCCCCTTGAGATGTGAGCAGTCAGATCACTTACTTTGCCAACATTATTTTTCCTCAAAGCCAAAGAGATTGAAAAGTGGGAAAGAAAACCCCCCAAAAAACAAAAACAAGAACACAGGGGATTGACTGATCTGAAATTCAGGTCTCACACTTTAGGTAGCTTGAGGATGTTTAAAAACAATCTTCAGTGATATGTATTTTTTAAATTGGGTTCCCAAAGGACCCCACAGGTCACAATTTGGGGAAGGAATCTCACCACTGCAGAGCACACACTACCGAGTCTCCTGGGTCTAAACATAGACATCTCTTGGCCTTACCAGGTTGTCTGCTACCCATGATGGCTGTTGCCTCATGCAGGGTGACATTTCTCACAACTGCTACTAATAGCAAAGAGCACATATACCCAGCTTCTGAGCAATGTGTGGGTTTATGAGTTTTCTGGGCCAGATCAATTGAATTAGAGGCAGAGAAATGCCTGTCTCTGAGGAGGAATGAGGCTAGTGACAGGTCCTGGTTTCAACATCTGGGCCAGAACTAGGATGGCACATGAGTTTTAACCTGGCTTGCCAGGCTGGATCAACTGGTAAGTGGCCACCTGGAGTGCTATACAGAGAAGAATTTTGAGGCTCATGGAAAAAATGCCATCACAGATTAAAGATGTCCACATTGGATTTAAGCTCTGGTCTCCTAGATGCCAGGTACTTGGCATCCCTAGGCTAGAAGAATCCTGCCCATTTGCTCTATATGTCCCAGTAGAGTACTTTCATAAACCTTATTGAACTTATGCCTGTATCATTTGCTCTATGAGGTTTATTTAACATGTTTTAAAAATATGGACAGTAAGATCTTTATGAAGTTTAGATGATTTAACTAAGGTCACAGAACTAATAACTAGAAGTACCAGGATTCAATGCTAGGTCTTCTCACTACCAGTTCTCTCTGCATCCCACCAATTTCTGTACCTGCAGGCCCAAACAGGACTCCTGTCACCCTCAAAGACTCAAAATTATTGGGGGCAAAACTTGGAGTTTGGACACCTGCTTGAAATAAAAAATACTGCCCATGTGGGGTATGGAAGATGAAATAATATATCTAAATATTACGTGCAAATTGTAAATCAGTAGGTAAATTCTGGTTATTGATAACAAAATTATCAGTGGTAGTATTAATTTATGGAGAGTACTAATAGGCTGACATGAAATGAAATGAGGGCCTTAGAAAAATTACTGATGTTGACAAAGCTTCAGGAAACAAATTCCAACCTGATCTTCCTTCATAAGAACATTCCTGTCATCTCAGTATACCACCTTATATATATTATAGTTCTATATAACTATATATATTGTTATATTAATCATATATATATTCCATCTTACATGTTATAATTCTATAATGCATATGCTGTATTCATTCCACAACCTCCACCCAGCCTAGAACAATGCCCCCCAAAACCACTGGAGTCCAGCATAAAGAGAGCTAGACTCTAGGCAAGAGGCTGAATTAGTAGGCTGATTAATCCCAAAGTCATAAAAATAATCAGTGTCCCAAAATAAGTGGGTCCCAGGCAGCCTGCCTTTCAGACGCGTCCTCCCAGCCCGTGAAGCCCGTGAGAAGCCCCTTGAGAACACTCATACCATGTCCCAAAACATAAGCTAAAGGGACACAATTCCATACTGCTCTCTAGTGCTTGGATTCAAAGACAACGATAGATATACTCTTACGAGCCAGTACTTCTGTTCTGTATTGGCACTAGTTCGAAGCCCACTTCTCCCTTCTCCAGGGTTGCCTTTCTGCTTTTTCCATATTTAAACCATAATTCTAATTGTGCAGGCTTGATTATCTGCCTTTTTGAAACCTTTCTCCAGTGTCATCAAGCAGTTTGATTCTTTGTTATGTTTAGATTTAGCAATGTTGTGCATGCATTATTTTCACTAATTCCAGGATGATCTGAAATCTCTCTTTTCCAAAAAATAATATACATACCCATACACACACACACACACACACACACACACACACACACACTTCTACTTTCAGAGAACACTCATAGCATGGAAAGAAGGTGTCTTGAGTGCTCAGCATTAAATCTTCTGAATTGTGAAAAATCTACTATTAAATAATGTGGAAGAGATCAATAAAAATAACTAAATAATTGATGGTATTATATTAGGTTAAAGTATAACATATGATAATCATTAACTCGTCAAGAAATACCACTTGAGTTAAACCACATCTCTCAAATGAGCATTTCTGGTGTTAATTCAAAAGGCAATAGCAATCATCCAGGGGATGTTTTTAATGTTTTATGCTTTCATTGTAGTGGTGTTTATACAGGGGTCAGCGGGGCAATAAGGATCATCCTTAGGAAGGCAGGTCGGTGACAGCTAAGGAAGGCACTGAACTACAGTCAAGTCATCTGCCTTCCCTTAAGCAACCTGGACAGCTGCACTCTGGCTAATCAGCCTGGCTGAGAAAGAACTGATAAGCTTGGGGAAATTTACCATAGTAGTAAAGGAAGGGCTTTCCTTTTTCTTAAAAAATAAAATTTAAAAACCCCAGCAGTTGGTGTTTGTATTGCATTTGGCTCAGAAGCACTCTTGCATATTATTGCGTCTCATCACCAGGGTGGTGTGTGTGTGAACCACCCAGACTTCTGGAAGCAGTATGCTGAGCACAGCACACAAATTCTGGAGTCAGATGAACCTGAACTGGAAATCTTTGCTGCACCCCTCACTAGCGGTAATCACGGACGGCTTGCTTTATCTTACAGTCTCAGTTTGCTCATCACTAAAGCGAGCAAATAGTAATGCCCTCGAAGTTTAATGGGACGATATCCACAAAACATCTAGCCTTAAATCTGGCATAGAACAGTTAACAAAATTTAGGCTTCTTCCATTTTTTTTTCCCATTTAGCAAATGAAAAAAACTGAGTGTCCGTGTGACATCCTTCTCAAGAGCAGAAGCTGTACTTCACTGTTCACCGCGTCCCTAGGGCACAGGGCATAGGGCAGTGATTGGCACTCAGGAAATCTTGCGCATGTCTGGCTGGCTGGCCTTGACCCTCACACTACTTTTTCACTGTGTTGAAAATACTTGCAGTTTCCTAACAGGCTCTGCAGTGTGACCCTTCTTTGGTTTCACACCTGCTAGGCATATGTTGTTCCCTGTCTGGAATGTCCTTCCCTCTCCTCTTCCTAGGGAGCCCAACCTCATTTCTTTAGCATCAACCCTCTGTAAACCCCCATCCTTTCATCCCGGACTCCCTCACACCTGCCCACCTCTTCCTGTTCACCCCCAAGGGAACGCAATCCCTCCCTCATCTATGTCACTGCTGCCCCTCCCTCTATCACAGAATGTAACATTGTTAATTATTATTTATGAACAAGTCTCAACAGGTGAGCTCTACGAGAAGCAAAGACTGTGTGCATATATACCTGCATCTATAAATGCTGGCTGCAGAAACTGTCCGCTAGCAATGAGAACAATAACAATCTAACAGTAAGAACAGCTAATACACATACTATCTGTCAGACACTGTGCCAATTGCTTTGTGAAGATTATTTTATCCCCCAATAACACTGTTATTTAAAAACTCTTATTATTCCTATTTTACAAATAAAAATTACTGGCATAGAGGTTAAATGACTGGTCCAAGACTCTCAAGTCTCTCCCGATAGGGAGATGCTATGGCAACACGGCCAAGGATATGCCTTTGGGAGGCAAAATGAGTCTTACAAAATACATTCACTGTTTATTAGCTGTATGACTGGGGCCTGGCTCACTAACACACATTCTAATACCATTCTCTGTAACCTTTGCCTACTCAACTATAAAGTAAAATTCCAGAATCCTGCTTTCCTTCCAGCTAGAGTTGGTCATGTCTCTCAGCTGGAGGCAAAGAAGATGTAGATGAACAGTCCCCTTCCCCAAAAAGGCCAAGCCTTACCTGCTGAAAGCTTTTATCCCTTCCACAACTGCTCTTCCCCTCTGGCTCCCCCTTCCTCCTGACTTGACACTGACACAAGAGAACTGGAGCTGTGGCAGCAACTTGGCCCTTTGTGAGGAACAGAAGCTATATATTAAGGATGATGGAGCAAAAGAGGTAGAGAGGATGGTAGGTTCTTAATCACTCTCTTGAGTAGATTTACCAGCACTAGGTTATTCTCACTCTGGGCTTCTTTTTATACAATAAAAAGAAACATTTTACTTATTCATGCCACTTGCTGAGTTTTCTGTTTTCCAAAACCAAATACACGGATACAGAGACTAAACCTCGCTGTGCCTCAGTCCCTCAACTGTCAAACAGAGGTAATAACAGCATCTGTGTTTTAGTGTTGTTAGGATTAAACGATAAAGCATTTAAAGAGCTTAGCTCAGGTTCCGGCACAGAGTAAAAGCTTTATTATTATCATTATTATTATTATACTGCTACTTTGACTACTACTAATCAATGAGAGACTTAGCACTCAAGAGTTCCAATGCTCAGGTTCCTTTCTTTTATACAATCAGTCTTCCAAAGACTTCCCTCTTTTACACAGACAAGTGTATCAGGTCAATGAGCCATCTTTCTCTGTGGCTTCTGAAGAATGCCTTGAGATTTCCTTGCCTCATTTGATGTTCAAACAATCCCTGAAATGTACATAGGGCAGGGAGTATCACACACATCTAACATTAAAAACCGAAGCCTCAGAGCTATAAAGGGACTGCTCAAGGTCACATGGTTGATTTTATTCTAAATTTTATGGAAGATGTAATAAAATCCAGACTTCTTATCCTATTCTATGAAGCCCTGCTTGATCTGACCTCTGCCTGTATTTCAACATGCACACTCTCCATCTTTTTGTTCCCTAAGTAAACCATACCTCTCCTGTTTCAGAGCCACTGTCCTTGCTGTTCCATCTGCCTCAGGCTCTTTGCCTTGCTCTTCACATGACTGTTTCCTTCCCATCCACTGGACCTCAGAAATGTCCTCCCTGAGAACCTTAGAAAATAGCCTGCTTCCTAAACCAGATCAGGGGTTTTCTCACTCAGTCTACTGATCTCCTTCACATCTGTAATGATCTGCTTATCTGTTAACCTGTTTGCTTATTGACTGATTCTCTGTCTAGAATGTAAGCTGCCTTAAGACAGGTTATTTTGTCTGGTTTGTTTACCATCACAGTCCTAAAACTACAGGGAGGACAAGACAGAAGAACTTAAAACCCAGGAAGAAGCCTGAGCTTCACACCTGGACAGACCTGGATCCACATCCCAGCTTCACCAGGTAACAGTGTAAGGTAAAACAAGCCACTTATGGCTCAGATCCTCAGCGCCCTTATTTCTGACATAGGATGTGCACACTTACTGTACAGAGTTGTCACAGGCAGTGACATGGGTAAAGGACGGAGCCCTGGGAATGGCACATACATGCCCAATAAACTCCCAATCAACTTCCTTCCCCTTCTTATGCCTCCACTCACCTGTGTCACCTGCACTGGCATGGTACTAGCTAAATCATGCCTAACTCCACAGTTCAGCACAGAGAAAAAGAAATGAGTAGAATTAAATGTTTAGGCATCAGGCACAAAGCCACCCCAGCTCCCTGCAGACTATGGTCTGTTGACTTATCTGTAGATGGCAGACAGTGTTAGTGCCTACTGCTGTGAGGATTAGATAATATGTATCTGCTTAGAATAGTTCTGGCACATAATAAAATCTCAATAAATGTTATTATAATAATCTGTGCCTATGCAGACAAATCTAAACAAATTTGATATTTTCAATTATCACTGAATGTCTACTCCAAAACAAACCTGAATCCATCACTGTCACCATCATTTTCCTAATGCCTTACGTCGGTGATACCTGTTGTAATAGGGAATAACAGAATGGAGATGGGGTTGGAGGAGGGAGTGAAGGGAGTGAGAAAGTTGGAGCAGGTACTTGCAGGTGAGGGAGGAAATAGCAGTAGGTCCCTAGACCTTGGACTCCTGTGCAGCCCTGTGTGTAGGTAAGAGTGTGGAATGCTGCTCAGACAACATCTGTCTGGAGTGCACCCAAAGCTCAAAAATATGTAAGCACAGACATGAAAGGGTATCTGCTTGGCGTCCAATTGTTCTGCTTTCACACCCTGGCGGTGCTCACTCAGCATGCTCCCCTGGTGAGTGGCGCGACCATTCAGCCCTTTTCCTCATCTCCAAGGGAAGTTAGTAACTCTTCCCTCCTCACCAATTGCTACAAGGGTCCCTAACAATGCCTTACATTCAGTGAGCACTTAATAAATGGTATAGATAACTGAAAATAAAAATAATAGCAAACACAGGATTTACTACATTGCCAGCGTTTGCTATAAGTACTTTACAAATATGAACTGATTTAATCCACATAATAATCCTGTGAGGAAGGGATATTAATGAGAAGAATGATGGTGATAATATAATAGTGAACAGAAGTAGTACTTCCCACAGGCCAGGCATTGTTTTAAGCTTCCCATGTATTAACTCTTAACAACAATCCTGTGAAGTAAATACTATTATTGTTCCCATTATACAAATGAGGAAACTGAGGCAGGGATTTATGAACCTGCCTGAGGTCATCTGGCTAGTAAAAGTGGAGCTCAGCCTCTCACCCAGCTTAGCTATGGTGCCTCTCAAAGGATGAAACCTCATTCAAACCCTAAAGAAAGTGAAGGAAGATTGTTGTCTTTCCTGTTTATAAATAAGGAAACAGAGTCTCAGAGAGGTGAAGTGTCAAATAGCTGGAAATGAGAAAACTGTTCTTTCTAGTAATAATATTAAACTGCAGCCCTTTGATATTTGGTACAGAATTGTGTGTATCTTGCCCAGTCTTTCCAACAATCAAGCAAGTTAGCAGAAACATGTTCTAACCATGCTAGGCTGGGCTGAAATCTGTAAGTGTGTAAACTTAGGAATTGAGGAGTTTCCTGGCTTTCTTCTGAAAATTAGCAAATACAGCTTTGTGGGGCCTGAATAGATTATTTTTTTAAAAAGTAAAATGTTAAAAAGCAACTTTATGTACTCTGATAATTAAAAAGAACAAAATACATCTGACCTAAAATGTAGCTTGAACAAAACTGGATCTTCAATCATTTGGAAAACTAACAAGCCAACTGCCTGATTAAACACAATTTGTATTGTCAATAAAAAATGCAAATGACTATTTTACTGGCAAATACAGCATTTGACTTTGCTTCATATGAGGATTAAATTGCATTTCAAGAACAATTCAGGAGGTCAAATTATAAATGAACATCCCCTTCCATTGTCCTTAGGTTCTGGAGGCCAGGAGAGGAAATACAATAACAAAAATAATTGCCTGCTACTGTGTGCCATTTCAGTTAAAATAAAATCCATGCCAATTTTGTGGAGTGGAGAATAATATTTAAGCCCCCAAATGGATACTGTAATTTAGTGCATAATTCCTTGAAATCATGGCACACTCTCACTCATCTGAATCAACTGATAAACTCTCTTTTATTTGTATTAAAGAAAATGGGGATTAAAAGGTCGAGAATCCACATAGTGTAGATACCGAAAGCATAGGCACCATTTTAAAACCTTTTAGTCAATCTGCCCCAGAGCTAAATCAAGTACACAGGAATTATGTTTGACTGCAAATAGTCCCCCGGTTACAGATAGGAATAAGACAAGCATTTTGAATCCCACAGAAAAATGTGGAATCACAGATGTTGCTTTTGAGCATCTTTATTTCTGAAATTACAAATAATCATTGTTGGCATCTGCGAGTAGAAAAACTAAAAAAGCAAAGAAATACCTCATCACTGCATTATGATGTGATAAAACCTCAGGATGGCAGGCAGCCGGCAAGGCATTAGCACAGTTATGCATCTACATTCAGAGATGCATGTGTCATTTTGGTGAAACATCATTGCCCAATTTTCCAAATTTCCCCTCATTTTTTTCTCCACATTTTTCACATTAACTTCAAGTAAGACAAATTTATACAACTTCTAATATCTTGTTAGAGCTATTGTCGTTATATTCCTGAAGGCTGGAATGTATTTTTAGAAACTGTTGGTAAACATGACTAATCCAAGAAGAAATTAAAAAGACACTCTGATTGCATGGGATGAGGAAACAGAGAATTGCATACATAGATTTGGTTTCACTGAAATTGTTTGACCACTTAAGGTAAAATTAGGATTCAGAAAACATTGAAATAACAAATGCATGGGAAATAGGTATAATTCATCTTAAATATGCTAATGCTCTGACGATACTCTGAACAACTTCTTTGGAACTCAAAACACGAGGGACTAGTTTTCATTACTGGTATGTCAGGTGTTGTTCTCCATGCTTATGTATCAACCCAGTTAATCCATAATCCATACACCAGCCCTGGTACGTAGGTATCACCTTTTTGTCACATTTTACAAATAAATGAGGTGCAGAAAGATTAAGTAATTTGTCCATGATCACACAGATATACGGTTGAAGGAGGTCTGGCTTCTGAGCAGGGCTCTTAACCATAACATTACTCAGCCACTTTCTAGATATAGACCTCCCTACGTCTACCCTATTTATTAAGATGATTCCTCTAAGCAATCTGTTACGTGTATGTGTAGTAAGTACACAAATAGATATCACTTTCCCATTTTACAGGTAAGAAAATAGACTCAGAGCAACTGCTGCTCTCAGCACATGGCAGGGCAGGACTGGAACCCTGAAGGCCAACTCCTCCATGCTACACTGCTTCTCCTCCCCACTATCAGTCTCTCTAAAGGGCCTTCTCAAATAGAGTGTGTACCAGTCACTCACTCCTGAAACGCAAATCTCCAAGTATTCAGTGTCCTGCACCTCAGTGCCTGGTGTCTAAGTACAAACTCAGTAAGCACTTCAGGGACTATCTAGGATCCAAACTTCTCACCAACCGCACAGCTAACACTGCTGTGAAACTCCATCTTCTGTGAGAATTATTGTAGTAGCCTCTGACTGTAGTTTCTGCTTCTGCTCAGGCTCCTCTACAATTTGTTTTCAAAACAGTTTCTAAAAAGAATTTCTGATTATTTTATAATATTATAAAACTCTCTATGAGCTTCCTGCCTGACACCCCTTATTTCCCTGACCTCCCTGGCCACCAATCTCCCCCTGCCTTGGCCTGTTCCAGGCACACTGGCCACCTTGCCATTTTTCAAATATACACAGCACACTCCTGCCTTTCCATATCTGCTCCCTCTGTCTCAGATATCATAAAAGCAGGTCTCCAACATCTCCTTCAATTGCTCAAATGCCACTTTCTTAGGGAAGCCTTCCCCAATTTCCCTATTGAAAATGACAAACCCCACACCCTGGGTTCCCAATCCCTCCCCCCTTCATGTTTTTGTCCATAACACTTTCTAATATACCATGTAACTTACATGCTAACTTTGGCCACTGTGCAAATCTCCCAACTGCAATGGAAACCCCATCCCAACAGAGACTAATTTACTGCTGTATCATCAGCACCTAGAACAGTGCCTGTCACCTGCGCAGGTGCTAACGTATACACGTGAGTGAGCTAGTGAAGAAAAAAGTGCTTTCTCACACTTCTTGGGCTTCCATGTGTATCCACGGCAGACCAGAGGCACCTGTGTCCCCCCAGCAATTTCCAAAACCCCAAGGCCTTTCTGTTCATGCTTTTTGCTTCTCTTTTCCCTCCCTCTCCACCCCCGTTCCCTACTTGCATTCCCTGTGTCCCCATTCAGAAAAACTGAGTTTTACCTGAAAAAACTAAATCCTGTAACAGTATCAGAAATACACAGACCCGTTACTCACTGTATATGGCAGCTGCGGGTACATACAAATCAATAGATATGTGTCCTTCTTCACCATTTCAATCCCCTCCTTGCATTGACCATTCTCAATATCTATCTGGCACCCTGAATCCAGGCATCTGGATATAAGGCTTACGTTTTTGAAAATTTTTTTTCAAAAATTAGAAATAACTTGACATTGAATATAACCTTATAGAGGCAAAGGAACCTAGCTAAACACAGAGGGCATCTATTTCTAATTAGCCTTATACAGTAAGCTGGAGCCCCATCAAAGCATGTAACTCCTTCATATAATTATTGTTCATGCAGTAAGGTGGTCTCATCTCATTCACATGCAGTCTCTGAGGGCCACAGCCCTGTGTACTAGTCACAGCCCCATCCCTGACAGGTTCGGGGGCTTCGAATAAGTCATTTCAGCTCTGCTGCTCGACTAGAAAGTTAGTAAGAATCCTCACTTCATAAGTTTATAGTAAGGAACAAATGAGATATATATTTGCAAGTCGTTTATAAATGCTAAGTGTTTAGAAGCTTTATTAGCTTGGCCAAGTTACTTATCTTTTTTAAGCCTCAGTTCCACCTTCTGGCAAATAGGGATACTACATAGTTCACGGGTGATGAAGATCAGACGAGAGAAAATACATAAGAAAGCCTGTCACACTGTCCCCACTCAGGATGTGTCCATCACCGTAATGTTTCTGCCATCTCCTTACTGATTTAGGAAACTCACTGGACTTTTTAAATAAACTGTTTTCAAAGTGTTTAACAAAGCATTCTGTTACATTCTTATTACAAAATTGCTATTTCTAGGGATACACTTAAGAAAGTGAAGTGGGAATGAGAAGTGACTACAGACCAATGATATCAGCTGACACATTAATTGATCTAGTGTGCTTAAGGAACTAAGGCTCATTTTTTAAAAGTCATCTTTTAAACAAAATCAACCCAGTATTTGCTGACACACCCTAGATGTGCACTACCATATTAAAAGCTATAAGAGCTTTCAAGGATTATAATTAAAAATATGCTTTGAGAGATTCAAGATGGCGGTGTGAGAGGTGAGACAGTGAACTCCTCCCCAAACCACAAATAGTACGAAAATATAGTTAATTAATACAACCAGCCCTAAACCAGCAACAGGAAAGAAGGCTGAACCAGACTGCATACAGACATCAGGAACAGAGCAGACCTCACGAGACAGGGTAACGTAGGAAAGCCTTGATGTGGTGGGACCCAAGCCCTTCCCCCACCCCAGCTCACCTGCGGGAGGAAGAGAAACAGAGTGGGATGGGGGTGGAAGCCTGGGACTGCCGAACACCTAGCCCTGGAGATCGGCTTTGGGAGCAGAAACCTACACTGTGTGGTGCTCTGGAGGTTGGTGAGCTGGGACAGGTGGAGTGCCTGAGAGACTGACATTCCGGCCATTTGTGGAGGATGGGATCCACACTCGGCCACTCTGTGACGGAGGAAAGGCAGGCGATCTGAGAGGTGTCCTCATAGTGAGAGGGCTGCTGAAGCGGCAGGGGTTGCACAGAGCTTGCTGTGCGGGAGAACGGAGAGCTGGACTCAAGGTGTGTTCATCACCATGTATCTGCCATCTCCTAACAGACTCAGGAAACTCACTGAATATTTTTCTTTAATAAACTGTTTTCAAAGTGTTTAACAAAGCATTTTGTTATATTCTTATTAGAAAATTGCTATTTCTAAGACACACTTAAGAAAGTGAAGTGGGACAGCAATCAGACAAAACAAAGACATACAAGGCATCCAGATTGGTAAAGAAGAAGTCAAATTGTCACTATTTGCAGATGACATAATACTGTACATAAAAAACCCTAAAGATTCCATTCCAAAACTACTAGAACTAATATCTGAATTCAGCAAAGTTGCAAGATACAAAATTAACACACAGAAATCAGTTGCTTTCCTATACACTAACGATGAACTAACAGAAAGAGAAATCAGAAAAACAATTCCATTCACAATTGCATCAAAAAGAATAAAATACCTAGGAATAAACCTAACGAAGGAAGTTAAAGACCTGTACTCTGAAAACTACAAGACACTCCTAAGAGAAATTAAAGAGGATACTAACAAATGGAAATGCATCACATGCTCTTGGCTAGGAAGAATCAATATTGTCAAAATGGCTATACTACCTAAAGCAATCTACAGATTCAATGCAATCCCTATCAAACTACCAACAGCTTTCTTCAATGAACTGGAACAAATAATTACAAAATTCATATGGAACCACAAAAGACCCCAAATAGCCAAAGCAATCCTGAGAAGGAGGAATAAAACAGGGGGAATAACGCTCCCTGACTTCAAGCTCTACTACAAAGCCACAGTAATCAAGACAATTTGGTATTGGCACAAAAACAGACCCACAGACCAGTGGAACAGAATAGAAAGTCCAAACATTAACCCAAACATATACAGTCAATTAATATTTGATAAAGGAGCCTTGGATATACAATGGGAGATGACAGCCTCTTCAGCAGCTGGTGTTGGAAAACCTGGACAGCTACATGTAAGAGAATGAAACTGGACTACTGTCTAGCCCCTTACACAAAGGTAAACTCAAGGTGGATCAAAGACTTGAATGTAAGTCATGAAACCATAAAACTCTTAGAAAAAAACATAGGCAAAAATCTCTTGGATATAAACATGAGCAACTTCTTCATGAACATATCTCCCCAGGCAAGGGAAACAAAAGCCAAAATGAACAAGTGGGACTATATCAAGTTGAAAAGCTTCTGTACAGCAAAGGACACCATCAGTAGAACAAAAAGACATCCTACAGTATGGGAGAATATATTCATAAAAACGTATCTGATAAAGGGTTGACATCCAAAATATATAAAGAACTCATGCACCTTAACAAACAGAAAGCAAATAATCCAATTAAGAAACGGGCAGAGGACATGAATAGACACTTCTCCAAAGAAGAAATTCAGATGGCCAACAGGCACATGAAAAGATGCTCCATCGCTAATCATCAGAGAAATGCAGATTAAAACCACAATGAGATATCACCTCACACCAGTGAGGATGGCCAACATCCAAAACACAAACAACAACAAATGTTGGCGAGGATGTGGAGAAAAGGGAACCCTCTACACTGCTGGTGGGAATGCAAATTAGTTCATTGTGTAAAGCAGTATGGAGGTTCCTCAAAAAACTCAAAAGAGAAATACCATTTGACCCAGGAATTCCACTCCTGGGAATTTACGCTAAGACTGCAGCAGCCCAGTTTGAAAAAGACAGATGCACCCCTATGTTTATCGCAGCACTATTTACAATAGCCAAGAAATGGAAGCAACCTAAGTGTCCATCAGTAGATGAATGGATAAAGAAGATGTGGTACGTATACACTATGGAATATTATTCAGCCATAAGAAGAAAACAAATCCTACCATTTGCAACAACATGGATGGAGCTAGAGGGTATTATGCTCAGTGAAATAAGCCAATCCGAAAAAGACAAGTACCAAATGATTTCACTCATATGTGGAGTATAAGAACAAAGAAAAAATACTGAAGGAACAAAACAGCAGCAGCCTCACAGAACCCAAGAACGGACTAATAGTTACCAAAGGGAAAGGGACTGGGGAAAATGGGCGGGAAGGGAGGGATAAGAGGGAAAAACGGGCATTACAATTAGCAGATATAATGTTGCGGGGGCACGGGGAGGGCAGTACAACTCAGAGAAGACAAGTAGTGATTCTATAGCATCTCACTACGCTGATGGACAGTGACTGTAATGGGGTTGGTGGGGGGGACCTGATGAAGGCGTAGTTTAATAACCGTAATATTGCACATGTAATTGTATATTAATGATAATAAAATAAATTATATATATAAAAAAAAGAAAGTGAAGTGGGAATGAGAAGTGATTACAGACCAATGATATCAGGCTGACACATTAATTGAGCTAGTGTGTTTAAGGTACTAAGTCTCATTTTTCAAAAGTCATCTTTTAAACAAAATCAAGGTTGCCTGAGTGCACTCTGCCCAGCAGGTTGGGACCTTTGAGGAGCTTCAGGCAATCCATCCCCCTGGCTGCCTGCTTACTTCCAAGGCACCCCACTGTGACACACAGCTTGCTGAGCCTTACTCCTGGCCTGACAACACTGGCTCTCAAACCGGCAGTCACTGTGTTGGCGTCAGGCCAGCCAGAGGGAGGCCCCAACTATATCAGCTAAAGACACTGAGCACAGAGGCTTAGACCTGTATGCTTGGACCGCTGGCTGTGATACTGGAAACAGGCACCACAGACTGGAATCAGGGAACAGATCTTTCCTCCCCCCAGGCACCAGCTCTGCTCCCCAATGACCCCCAACCTCACTCTAGGGGCTGAGCAGCTCCAGAGACTGGAGCTTCTGGGCACTAGAGGGCATGACATAGAAATAAGAAACATCAAAAGAACCTGGTTCAGACAAAAATCTCACAAATGCCAGAAAAAGGGCCAAATGAAACTGAACTCACCAATCTTCCTGAAAGAGAGTTCAAAATAAAAATCATAAACATGATTATGGAGGTACAGAAAAATATTCAAGAACTCAGGAATGAATTTAAAACAGAGATTCAATCATTAAGAAATTCCGTATCTGAAATAAAACATACAATTGAGGGATTTAAAAGTACTGATGTAGTAGAAGAGATGGTAAATGGAATAGAAATTAAAGAAGAGGAATACAAAGAAGCTGAGGCACAGAGAGAAAAAAGAATCTCTAAGAATGAAACAACATTGAGAGAACTGTGTGACCAATCCAAACGGAACAATATTTGCATTAAAGGGGTACCAGAAGAAGAAGAAGAGAGAAAAAGGGATAGAAAGTGTCACTGAGGAGGTAACTGCTAAAAACTTCCCCAATCTGGGGAAGGAGATAGTCTCTCAAGCCATGGAGGTGCACAGATCTCCCAACACAAGGGACCCAAGGAAGACAACATCAAGACATAAAATAATTAAAATGGCAAAGATCAAGGATAAAGAAAGACTTTTAAAAGCAGCTAGAGAGAGAAAAAAGATCACATACAAAGGAACACCCATCAGGCTATCATCAGATTTCTCAACAGAAACCTTACAGGTCAGAAGAGAGTGCCATGATATATTTAATACAATGAAGCAGAAGGCCCTTGAACCAAAAATACTCTACCCGGCAAGGATATCATTTAAATTTGAAGGAGGAATTAAACAATTTTCAGATAAGCAAAAGATGAGAGACTTTACCTCCCACAAACCACCTCTACAGAGCATTTTGGAGGAATTCCTATGGATGAAAGTATTCTTAAGGCTACATAGACATCACTCAAGGGATAAACAAAGAATATAGAATATGATTCATAACATACAAAGAATGAAGTAGGATGAAAAAGAAAAAGGAGGAAAAAAAAAGAACCTATAGGTTGTGTTTGTAATAGCATAGGAAGTGTGTTAAATTTGACTGTTAGATAGTAAGGGAATTACCCTTGAACTTTGGTAACCATGAATCTAAAGTCTGCAATGGCGGTAAGTACATACCTTTCGATAATCACCCTAAATGTAAACAGTCTGAATGTACCAATCAAAAGACATAGAGTCCAAACAACAACAAATGTTGGTGAAGATGTGGAGAAAGAGGAACACTGCTGGTTGGAATGTAAACTAGTTCAACCATTGTGGAAAGCACTATGGAGGTTCCTCAAAAAACTCAAAATAGAAATACCATTTGACCCAGGAATTCCACTCCTACGAATTTACCCTAAGAATGCAGCAGCCCAGTTTCAAAAAGACATATGCACCCCTATGTTTATCGCAGCACTATTTACAATAGCCAAGAAATGGAAGCAACCTAAGTGTCCATCAGTAGATGAATGGATAAAGAAGATGTGGTACATACACAATGGAATACTATTCAGCCATAAGAAGAAAACAAATCCTACCATTTGCAACAACATGGATGGAGCTAGAGGGTATTATGCTCAGTGAAATAAGGCAGGCAGAGAAAGACAAGTATCAAATGATTTCACTCATCTGTGGAGTATAAGTACAAAGGAAAAACTGAAGGAGCAAAACAGCAGCAGACTCACAGAACCCAAGAATGGACTAACAGTTACCAAAGGGAAAGGCACTGGGGAGGGTAGGTGGGAAGGGAGGGATAACAGGGGAAAAGGAGCATTATGATTAGCACCCGTAATGCACTGGTGGGGGACACAGGAAAGGCTGTATTTATAGAGAAGACAAGTAAGGATTCTATAGCAGCTTAATACGCTGATGGACAGTGACTGTAGTGGGGTATGTGGGGGGGACTTGATAATAGGGGGTCTAGTAACCATAATGTTGTTCAAGTGATTGTACATTAACGATACCAAAAAAAAAAAAGACATAGAGTCACTGAATGGATAAAAGAACAAGACCCATCTATATGCTGCCTACAAGAGACTCACTTCAAACCCAAAGACATAAACAGACTAAAACCGAAGGGATGGCAAAGTTATTTCACGCAACTAATAGATAGAAAAAAGCAGAGGTTGCAGTATTTGTATCAGACAAAATAGACTTCAAACAAAGAAAGTCAAAAGAGACAAAGAAGGACATTATATAATAATAAAAGTGTCAGTCCAACAAGATGATATAACTGTTATAAATAACTATGCAGGCAATACAGGATCACCTACATATGTGAGACAAATACTAACAGAATTAAAGGGGGAAAAAGAATGCAATGCAGTTATTTTAGGAGACTTCAACACAACACTCACTCCAAAGGACAGATCAACCAGACAGAAAATAAGTAAAGAGACAGAGGCACTCAACAACATATTAGAACAGATGGACCTAATGGACATCTACAGAACACTCCATCCAAAAGCAACAGGATACACATTGTTCTCAAGTGCACATGGGACATTTTCAAGAATAGATCATATACTAGGTGACAAAAAGAACCTCAGTAAATTCAAAAAGATTGAAATTGTACCAACCAGATTCTCAGATCACAAAGGTATGAAACTAAAAATAAATTACACAAAGAAAATGAAAAAGCCCACAAACACATGAGGACTTAATAACATGATCCTAAATAACCAATGGATCAATGACCAAATAAAAACAGAGATCAAGCAATATATGGAGACAAATGTCAACAATAATTCAACACCGTAAAATCTGTGGGATGTAGCAAAGGCCATGCTAAGAGGGAAATAAGTATATTGCAATACAGGCCCATGTCAGGAAAGAACAATCCCAAATGAACAGTCTAAACTCACAATTAATCAAACTAGAAAAGGAAGAACAAATGAGGCCCAAAGTCAGTGGAAGGAGGGGCGTAATAAAGATTAGAGCAGAAATAAATAAAATTGAGAAGAATTAAACAATAGAAAGAATCAATGAACGCAGGACCTGGTTCTTTGAGAAAATAAACAAAATAGATAACCTCTAGCCAGAATTATCAAGAAAAAAAGATAAACACACATAAACAGAATCAGAAATGAGAAAGGAAAAATCACTACAGACACCACAGAAATACAAAGAATTATGAGAGAATTCTATGAAAAATTATATGCTAACAAACTGGATAACCTAGAAGAAATGGACAATTTTCTAGAAAAATACAACCTTCCAAGGCTGACTCAGGAAGAAACAGAAAATCTGAACAGACCAATTACTGGCAACGAAATTGCACTGGTAATCAAAAACCTACCTAAGAACAAAATGCCTGGACCAGATGGCTTCACCACTGAATTATATCAAACATTTAGTGAAGACCTAATACCCATCCACCTTAAAGTTTTCCAAAGAGTAGAAGAAGAGGGAATACTTCCAAACTCATTCTATGAGGCCAGCATCACTCTAATACAAAAACCAGGCAAAGACATCACAAAAAAAGAAAATTAAAGACCAATATCCTTGATGAACATAGATGTAAAAATACTCAACAAAATATTAGCAAACTGAATTCAGAAATACATCAAAAGGATCATCCATCATGACCAAGCAGGATTTATTCCAGGGATGCAAGGATGGTACAACATTCAAAAATCCATCAACATCATCCACCACGTCAACAAAAAGAAGGACAAAAACCACATCATCATCTCCATAGATGCTGAAAAATCATTTGACAAAATTCAACACCCATTCATGATAAAAACTCTCAAGAAAATGGGTACAGAGGGCAAGTACCGCAACATAATAAAGGCCATATATGACAAACCCACAGCCAACATTATACTTAACAGCAAGAAGCTGAAAGCTTTTCCTTTAAGATCAAGAACAAGACAAGGATGCCCACTCTCCCCACATCTATTCAACATAGTACTGGATGTCCTAGCCATGGCAATCAGACAACACAAAGAAATAAAAGGCATCCAGATTGGCAGGGAAGAAGTTAAAGAGTCCCTGTTTGCAGATGACATGATATTGTATATAAAAAACCCTAAAGACTCAACTCCAAAACTACTAGATCTAATATCTGAATTCAGCAAAATTGCGGGATATAAAATTAATACACAGAAATCTGTTGCATTCCTATACACTAACGATGAACTAGCAGAAAGAGAAATCAGGAAACCAATTCCATTCACAGTTGTATAAAAAAGAATAAAATACCTAGGAATAAACCTAACCGAGGAAGTGAAAGACCTCTACTATGAAAACTACAAGACACTCATGAGAGAAATTAAAGAAGATACCAATAAATGAAAACACATCCCATTATCATGGATAGGAAGAATTAATATTGTCAAAATGGCCATCTGCCTAAAGCAATCTACCGATTCAGTGCAATCCCTATCAAAATACCAACAGCATTCTTCAATGAACTAGAGCAAATAGTTCTAAAATTCATATGGAACCATAAAAGACCCCGAATAGCCAAAGCAATCCTGAGAAGGAAGAATAAAGCTGGGGGAATTACACTCCCCAACTTCAAGCTCTACTACAAAGCCACAGTAATCAAGACAATTTGGTACTGGCACAAAAACAGACCCATAGACCAATGGAACAGACTAGAGAGCCCTGATATAAACCCAACCATATATGGTCAATTAATATATGATAAAGGAGCCATGGACATACAATGGGGAAATGACAGCCTTTTCAACAGCTGGTATTGGCAAAATTGGACAGCTATGTGTAAGAGAATGAAACTGGATTATTGTCTAACTTCATATACAAAAGTAAACTCAAAATGGATCAAAGACCTGAATGTAAGTCATGAAACCATAATACTCTTAGAAAAAAACATAGGCAAACATCTCCTGGACATAAACATGAGCAACTTCTTCATGAACATATCTCCATGGGCAAGGGAAACAAAAGCAAAAATGAACAAGTGGGACTATATCAAACTAAAATCTTCTGTACAGCAAATGATCCCATCAGTAGAACAAAAAGACATTCTATAGTATGGCAGAATAAATTCATAAATGACATATCTGATAAGGGGATGACATCCAAATTATATAAAGAGCTCATGCACCTCAACAAACAAAAGGCAAATAAGCCAATTAAAAAATGGGCAGAGGAGCTGAACAGACACTTCTTCAAAGAAGAAATTAAGAAATTCAGATGGCCAACAGGCACATGAAAAGATGCTCCACATCCCTAATCATCAGAGAAATGCAAATTAAAGCCACAATGAGATATCATCTCACACCAGTTAGGATGGCTAACATCCAAAAGACAAACAACAACAAATGTTGGCAAGGATGTGGAAAAGGGGAACCCTCCTACACTGCTGGTGGGAATGTAAACTAGTTCAATCATTGTGGAAAGCAGTATGGAGGTTCTTCAAAAAACTCAAAATAGAAATACCATTTGACCAGGAATTCCACTCCTAGGAATTTACCCTAAAAATGCAGGAGCCCAGTTTGAAATAAACATACGCACCCCTATGTTTATCACAAAACTATTTACAATAGCCAAGAAATGGAAGCAACCTAAGTGTCCATCAGCAGATGAATGGATAAAGAAGATGTGGTACATATACACAATGGAATATTATTCAGCCATAAGAAGAAAACAAATCCTACCATTTGCAACAACATGGATGGAGCTAGAGGGTATTATGCTTAGTGAAATAAGCCAGGCAGAGAAAGACAAGTATCAAATGATTTCACTCATCTGTGGAGCATAAGAACAAAGAAATAATTGAAGGAACAAAACAGACTCACAGAACCCAAGAATGGACTAACAGTTACCAAAGGGAAAGGGACTGGGGGCTGGGTTGGAAGGTTGGAAGGGAGGGATCAGGGGGGAAAAGGGGCATTACGATTAGCACACATAATGTAAGAGGGGGGACACTGAGGAAGGCAGTATAACACAGAGAGGACAAGTAGTGATTCTATAGCATCTTACTATGCTGATGGACAGTGAGTGTAATGGGGTATGTGGTGGGGACTTGATCATAGGGGGAGTCTGGTAACCATAATGTTGTTCATGTAATTGTACATTAATGATAGCAAAATAAAGAAAAGATGCTTTGAATTAAAAAATTAAGATATCCCTTATTCTAGCCCTTGTAATCTAGTTATGACAAAAAGACATTTAGCACCAATAAGGTAAGTTTCAACAAAGGTTTTAATGTTTAAGGAATAGGTTGGTTTTTCTAAAGCAGCAGCTCCTTTCCAAGTGAATGCCAGGGAGGCAGAGCTCTGGAGCTTTGTTGGAGATGGTAGTGGCTAAGTATGGTCTAGAATGCCTTGGATTCATTCAACAGATATATTCTGTGATGGAAATGTCTGATGCTGGTCATTCAGGCCTGTTTGGTAGGTACCAGAGAACAGAAGAAAATCCTTGTACTCTTTAATTACCCCAAACAAAAGGGAATTTGCAAAGTAGACATTTTCATCTGAAAATGGAAAGAGGTAAGACGCCACTTGAAGCCTTAATCCCCTCTCCAGAAAGAGGAAACCTCAAACAGAACACACATCACAAAACCCTGGAAATCCTAACACTGAACTAAGGCAAATAAATGCTTGTACACAAGCTCACTCTTCTTGATTACATTTACAAGCATGTCCCTGCTGCCAATTTGCATGTGTTCTGTGTTGGAAAATAAGCACCCTGAATCTAATAAGGAGCAAACAGTGAAAATCCATCCTGCAGCAGTGGCTTAGGAAAACCTCCACATCAGTGTGTCACGGCCCGTAAAGTCTGTCTATCACATGTACTGTACTTGAATTGATCTGGCAGCCAACTGCATTGATTCCTGAGGCCACAGATGGAAATGCAGCCACTGTAACCATTTGCTAGGCTACACGGAGACACAATCTACATTTGCTTCAGTTCCTTAGAAGGCTGCAGTAGGCAGGTTACATCTGGCCAGCTGGCTCAGTATGTAACTAGGTAACATTGCTAAGTGAATGCATGCACGCACAATTTATTCCTTACCACCACCGAGGTGAGGTGTGGGCATGGAGGAAGCCAAGAGCAGTTTGACTAGGCTGGGATGGCAGGTCTATCTGACACCAGCACCTGAACTCTGCACTAAAAGAAGGCCTTCCAGGCCAAGGAATATCCTGAGCACTCACTTTACCTCTTAATCTTCCCAACAGTTCTGGATGTTGGAAACACCCTCAGAGAAGCTGATTAATTTGCTCCAGAAGCACTGGAGCTGGGTTTCATCGGCAGCCAGAGCTTAGCCCTTCCTTTGCCCACAGGCTATTCTCTGAGCTTCATACAGTACCACTCAGCAGCTCCACAAGGTGACCACTGCTCTTCATCCACGTTTCACAGATGAGGAGATCAGAGACTGAAGGAAGTAGTAACTTGCTTGGGGTTACACAGCTGGTAAGGAAAGGAGCCGATTTTGATGTGGGCAGGCCCTTCTCAGGGCAGGTGCTCTTTACCCCCTGGCTGCATCTCTGATAGAGGCTCCCTATGTCTAAATCCCCTGCCCTTCCCTGCACCCCAGTTTCTCCTTACATTCAGGTCCACCCAGTCAGCCTGGTTCATCTCTGTCCCATGGCTGGGAAGCAGCTATGAGAGCACCTGGCACCAAACCTTAGAATTAGTGCTAAGCAAACAAACTACAGGACTTACTTCTGTGCACAGTGGAGTTTTCCATTGTCCGCCTCATGCCCATGGACATCTGTACAGTTAGGTTATTAGCTTGGCATGATTATCAGAAACTTGTGTAAATAAACAAAAGGAAATACTTTCTATCAGGTTTTAACCCCACTGAATGCGGTTATTTATTCAAATGCCAAGTATTGGGGTGGGTATTAAACAAGGGGTCCCTAAACAAAAAGAGAGAGAATTAGGAGTTTTCCCATTTTTTTGAACTGTTAGACACTCAACTACGTTAATTTCTTTTGAACAGGAAAACAAATCTTTTCTGCTGCGTGCAACTGCAGCATTTCCCAAACTTTAGGGGTCAAAGGTCCTGAGAAAAGATTAGCACCAGGAATGCATTAAAAAAAAATGTTCTCTACCCATCAAATGGTCAAATGGGCTTAGGGAATGCTGCACATTAAGAAACCTCTTTCAGTGACCCAGAGAGCACACTGACATTTCAAGGCCTGAGAAACACTTAGGTAGACTTAGGTAGTGACATCTGTTGAACGTTGCTCAACACTACTTACTGTTAACTGGGAACATTCTCTGGGTACTTTGCACCTGACATTTATTCCAGGTGTATTCCTTGATTTTCTTTACTTTATTCTGGTAATAGCACTATGAGGCAGGTCTTACCATGATGCCCATTTTACAGGTGAGGATATTGAGGTGGGGTTAAGTTAATTGCTCATACATAGTTTGTTCCAACCACCTGAAGCCATCCAGAAGGTTCCAGAATGAACTCAGCTTTTCTCAGCTCTTCGCCTTTACCATGGGCTATTTCCTCTGCCTGCAATTCCCTTTCAACCCTCTTACCCGGCTGACTTCTACATCTTTTGAGATGCTGCTTCTCCCCAAGGTTTTTTATCAACACCCTCTCCAAGGTAGATCAGAAGCTTCGTCTCTGCACCTCTACCGCCCTCACCAGGCTGTATTAGGAGGACGTTGTAATGTGTCTCCCTCTGCTCTGAGAATTCCTTCATGGCATGATTGTGTTTTGTTATCTCCTTATCTACACCACTGGGTATGGCATTTGGCATACAGCTGAGGCTCAATAAATGTTTCCTAAGGAAAAAAACTCCCTCTCTAGGACAGTGAATATTGTTTGCAGAAAAGCAAAATGCAAGGGTGATAACAGCTCTGATTGAGATCCCTCTGATGTGTCAGCCACTGTGTTGAGAGCCATGACATACAGCATATCATTTTACCCTCACCAGAAGCTTTTCAGTCATTTGGAAACATTATCCCCCTTTTACAACGAGGCAAGTTGAAGCTGTAGAAGGGTAATTCACATAGCCAGTGAGCAAGATAACCAAGACCACCCAATTCCAAAGCTCCTGCTCCTCACTCACACACATTGCTCCAAGCCGCTATTACGTGATTTGCATCCCTGATTCTTTCTGCACCCACAGCACTGAGATCTCTTCCAGGACGTCATTCTCCCAAGAACTGCCTCTGCCCAGCCTCTTCTCTGTTAAAGGCAATGAGCTAAGATAGCCTTCAGCAATGCCATCATGGTGCTGGTTGGGAAATTAATCCTATGCCGTTTTGCATTTGCTGCTCGTGAATCAAACTGTGAAAGCTAATTTAAAAACTTTCACACTTGGTTTGAATGAGGACTGTCAGTGCTTTGGGAATGCTAAATCGTAGACAATTAGCTCAAATAGTGTTGGTTTAGGCATACCCAGCAGCCTTTCAAATGAGAAGGCTCCTATGAACCAAGGGGGAAACTTAGAGAAGGTTCTAGCAAAAAGAAGTATAGAAGTGTAATCAGTTCATGATGGGATGGGGCATGGATCAATCTGTCCCAGTGTGTAACCCCATTAAGACAGAGCTCCCTCCCAGGGAGCTAGTGCTTCACTGAGATCACAGACTTGGGCACACAGACCTTGGTTTGAGTCCCAGCACTGAGAGCTACGTGGCTTGGGGTGAGTTATGTAAGACACTGAAGCCTTTGTTTTGCCATCTGTAAACCGGGAATAACACTACAGTTGTCATAAATCTTTGTTAGGGTTTTACAGGGAGCATGGACCTTTGGCATGGTGCCTCCCATATAAAAAGCCAGTCTGTACTGGCTGTTGTGCTGCTGCTATAGAAAGTGCACTCCCAGAGGGCAGACACAGAGACGCTTTTACCTTGATGTTCCTGGCATGTCTGTATTAGTGCCCAGTCCTCTTCAGGATGATTATTATCATTGTCACTAATAATAATATTGGTAATACCACAGTTTGGCTAACACTTGGGCAGCATATGATGACAGTACCACTGAGCTGGGCCTGAGGACCTGTGTTCCCATCCTGGACCTACCTCTCTCATGGCCAAGGGCACCTGCACAGACCGTGGGAGCTCCTGGTATGACACTTACTATACAGCACACCATTTAGCAAGTAGCATGCCATTGGCAAATTGTTTTAGATGAACAAATAACAGCATATCTGAGCCTTCATTTTCTCATCAGAAAAATGAAAACAATAATAACTGTCTCAGAGAAAAAGGGCATGAGGGAACTCTTTTACAGGAAATAGAGCATCGTGTTGGGGTAAAGGTGAAGAGGAATAAGCTGGAGCCAGCAGTGATGGCAGAAGAGCCCTGCTCTCTCCAAGTTCTGGCATTACTGCCAAGTCCACTGTCAGCAATGCCACCTTTCTGGAGCTCTTCCTGCATCAAGTAATAAGAGCTACATCTAAGTGGAGCCTACTGCCCAGGCATCTGACGTGGAAATTCTACATTCATTCGTAAGTACCTAAGGAAATCTACAGTCTTTCATAAGTAGCAAAGAAAAAAAAAGGATTTAATAAAAGGATTTTAATAACAACAGTTCAATTTTTAAGGCAAAAATAACTGTAATTACTGGAAGCCTTCATAACAGCTAAAATGTGATTAAAATGTATTACCGTTTACAAGCTGAAATGAGATGGTTATTGTGTCCTGTGGCCCTGCAATTATGGCTGGTGCCTGTGTATGGGAAAAACTCTGGATTGCTTATTTTTTCCACTTGCATGGTACTCTAATCCCTCAAGAGCAAGGGCGATTTTAATCCACAACAGATACAAAAGGGGGAAATAAATTAGCATTTGTTGAGCGACTGTTGTAGGTAAGGAAATAGTAGGCACTTTAGAAACATGGCTAGTATAGATATTGTCACCATCATTTAAAAAATGAAAATCCTGGGCCTGTGAGAAGTAACTAGCCAAGGTCACAGCAGAGCTAGAGAATGGAAGAGGTGAGTGAGATTAGAATGGAAAGTTATCTGGTTAACAAAGCTGCATTCTTTCACTCACAAAAGGACTTAACCAGGTTCAGTAATATCTCAGTCGTGGTCTCAGCATAATCAGCTCCAGTGTCTTAACCAATTTCAGAGGAGAACAGAGGAATGAGAAAGGAGGAGATGGAGGAGGAATCCACATGCCAGGTTACATTTTAGCTTCAGTTCAACCTGATTTTATATGAGCTAGACAGCCTTCTGCACATTGGACTTGAAGAATGTCACCTCACAGATATTTTGATGCAGAAATAATTAGCATTTTAAAATATTCAGCCTTTCAATAAACAACTAAGGATTAAGTATTCATTCATTCATCAAATATTGAAATGTCAGTGTTCAGAAAGATCATCTTAGACACCCCCCATAACATGAGACCCCATACTTACCCCTGATTTGCTTTCCTAGTTATACTTTAATTATAATATACATACAGAGGCAAGTTTATACGTTTATTTATAAATTTTGTGTTTAATTTACTTATTGTCATCTCAATTACCAAAATTGGAAGCTCTCCTTGGATGAAAATGTCTGATCTGTTTTTTCACTGTGGTTCCCCAATACCTGGAACAGTGTCTAGAATAAAGGAAGCCCTCTGAAATATTTGTTCAATGGATGAATGAATTTATCAAAAGCAGAAGTTACAGCAGAGTAAATGGAGAGGCCATTTTTCTGAAACACGTGTTGAATTCTCAAAATCTAGTGAGGTTTTTTGAAGTCCCTTTACTTCATACTATCTGAATTTTCCATTTATCTCCTTCAATTATTCATTCAATTATTTAACACATATTTACTGAGTGCCTGTGGTGTGCCAGGCACTGTATTAGGTGCCTGGATTCTAGTTGTGTGTGTTGGGGAGAACAGATGAAGCTTACATTCTGATGGAGAAAAGTAATGAAGAAAATATACCTTCTATAGCACTAGGGAGCAATAAGAGAAATGACATCAAGAGTAGAGAGAGAGATGGGAAAGGCAGGAAGGGGAGGGGTTAATTCAGTTCAAGGTCAGGGAAGGTCCCTCCCGCAGGTGACGCAATCAACAAAAGTGAGTTATTCAAACCAGGTGAAGAAGACACGGGGTCAGCAGACAGTGGCAAAGTCCCAGTCCACTGTATCAACATGGCCCAAAGATTTCTCATCTTTTTACTTCCTCACCTGGTACAGTGGGAGTAATAGTATCTGCCCTGCTTATCCTGCAAAATAGGCTGGCCAGATAAAATATGCCAGTTTCCTGGGGGTGGGCAAAATGGGTGAAGATAGTCAAAAGGTACAAACTTCCAGTTGTCAGATAAATTAAGTGCTGGGGATGTAATGTACAGCATGGAGACTAGGGTTAATAAGACTGTACTGTATATTTGAAAGTTTCAAAGAAAATAGATCTTGAATATTCTCATTCCAAGAAAAAGATTGCTAAGTATGTTTGAGGATGGCTATTAACAAAACCAGTTGTGATCATTTCAGAATACATGTAGCAAATGATTACATGCACCTGAAACTAATAGTGTTATATGTCAATTACACCTCACTTTTTTAAAAAAGCATCCTGGTTGTTTTTTATACCTCAGTTTTTAGTACTTAGATTTAAAATGTAAATGGCCAGGTTCAAAATGATACATAAGAAACATCTATAACAAAATACAAGACTATCCAAGTAAAGCTGTTTTAAGTAATAATTGTAGTTTTCTAGGTATTTTGAAGTGGTTTTAAAGCAATGAAAAAAAAATCCCAGTTCCCCCACCCATAAGATGAAGGGGTTGCAATACATGATTTCTATAGTCCCTTCCTATGCTAATTTGCTAAGGCTCTATTCAGATGAAAGAGTCTTATAAACTCTAATTTGATGCACAAATGTATGAGATAATGGTCAACACAATGATTTTTATCATTATTCCAATGATCAACTTTGTTTCTAGAGTTCAGAGCCCCCAGCGTCAAAGCAGTCTTGAGACTCATTTTATATAAATGATTTCAAGATCTCACTGAAAATGTAAGTTGAATGGTAATTTCATCCTAGGGAAATTTTCTTGTCTAAACCATAATTTAAATGCCCATCCTTAATTCTACTAATTATCAGCACTAATAAAAGACAAAAATGGCATAGCTAATCCAAAGGTCTATTCCAATTTGGTTTGGGGCTGTGTTTTAGGGTTTTATTTTTTAAGTATCAAAGCTGCCTCTCCAGCCACCAAAATTAATCAGTTCCAGGTGGGTGAGAGGCGCGGGGTGACATGAGGTGGTCAGCACACGGCCAGCGCGCGTTGGCTTCAAGCTCCACTCTCCCTCTGATGTCGTGGCAAAACTTTCTTGGTTTCCTTCTCACCTCAATGAGCTCAACTTGAAAACTATCCAGACGCCCTCCCAGATGTAGCATATGTCCCTTTGATCACCATTACCTGGAGCAATCAGCAAGGGTATTTGCGGAGAGCACAGGAATATAAATTCACCTCAAATAACACGTCAACATGAGCCGGAAGGAGACAAATTGACATATTCAAAACTTACCTAAGCAAGTCACTGAGAGATGGGAACTTGGTGATGTATAAAGACTTTTCCCTGCCTTCCAGAAGCTCACCACCTACTGTAGGAGACAGACCATCCATACATTAGGAAGTCCACCAAATTGTCACAAGGGCTAAAATAGAGCTGAGAAGCAGGCAGAGGGAAGCTGAAGAGAGGGGGTGTTGTGTCCCGGTTTAGAAGGTAAAAGGAAACTTTGTGTGGGAATGACCCTTGATCTATAGTTTGCAACATAAAGTAGTGGTTGCAAAATACTTGAAGGGTGGCTGTGATACAGAAACTAACATTTATGTATCGGGCCCAGTGCTATGGGTCTTGTAATTCCTGCCTCCTTTTAGCTCTTGTACAGGTGACATAGCTTTCATCACCCCATCACACAGGTAAATAACTGAGGCACAGAAAGGTGACATGACTGTCCCCATGTCACTTTCCTTGCCAGAGTCAGGAATGAAAACAAAGCTACCCTCAAGGAAGCCAACGCAAATGCCTTTCTCCCCCTGTGCAAGTATGCCGAGAATTCCCCACGATACTGTCTCAGTATCTCTTTCCTTCCTGCCTCAGTCAAACCAACTGTGCAAAGCCTGAGCCACGCCACTTTGCTTTTCCCTTCTGGAGATGCCTCTTTTATTGAGCCCTCTACCTGTAATTTTGAGTCTTTCTCTCTCCAGTAAGACTCTAAAGTTCTCCAGAAGAGAAGCCACACCTGCCTTCAGCTGGGCCCCTTCATTCTTCCCATAGTGTTCACCCAAGGAGGTAAGGGGGAGGTCAGCCAGCCTCTTAGAGCCAACACTCAATTCAGACCCACAGCCTTCCCGCCTGGAGGCAGGAAACCTTCAGCCTTTTGAGTTCTGGGCGAGTCCCCCACCATTCTAAAGAAGACTGAGCCTTCCTTCCTCACCTGGGACTCCGGGTCCTTCCATGCAGTCCCCCTTCATTCCATTTTTCTTTGTTTTCATCTCTAATTGGGACATTTTCCATCCCAAACCATCAGGCACTGAGAATGAGTTCCAAGCACTTCTCTAATTCTTACCTTGCTTCTGTAAAATAATCACCCCATTTTTGGTAAAACAGTTGTGTGTGTGAGAGAGGGCTCGTGGCCCAGATACAGAGGCACCCGCACTGCTCTCACACATTTCCCTTTCATTTGCTGACATTAAGCTTCCTCCACTAGATATAAAGCCCTTTTTCTAAATCATGGATAGCTTGTGGTACCTTTTCTCTAAATGGGTAAGAAAAAAAAAGGAAGTTCCCTGAAGAGGGTCCTTAGGGTTTTGAAATGTTTGAAAATAATCTCTTTTCCATTAATGCACAGAGTAACATATTTCCCCTGCTGTTAAATGACACCTTTCAGGGTGGATGATTAACATAGAGTCGTGCCACTTAGGCACCTTCAAGGAAAAAGCGACATGCATTATTTCAGTGTCTGCAGAGGAATTCTGCACCAGGTATTTTCACAAGATGGGGAAGATTTTTCCTCCTAAGGGGAAAAAAAACAAAACAAAATAACGGTATGGGCACAAATGAATTATATGACCTGTACTTTGTCCAAGGGTCACCACAAAAGGATGTATTTTTATATGACTAAAATACTGACTATTGCCTCTTTTCCTTAACAGTTATGTCTGTACAATTTTACCATCATGTGGCTATCCTGTGATAGACAAATATTCATGGACAAGAAATGACAGGCATATACTACTTCATCTTTATAGTACAGATTTGTGACTGATACAGATATTTGTAAATGGACCTAATTCCTTAAATGGCCATATTGCAAGGGCCCAGGGCTCTTTCTCCTAGCCCATGCTGGGACATCAGCCCAACTCACTGCCCTGATCACCTATTGTTTAGTAAGAATTTACCATGTGCCCAGCCCTGTGATAAGCTACATATGATAAATGATCTACCAAATCATTTAACCTTTATATCTTCAAAGCAGACACTATTTTTATACTTGCTCTTTTTTTAACGAGGACACTGAAGCACACAGACTGTAAGGAATGGCCTTAGATCCCACCAGTCTCAAAGTAGGACAGCCAGGAATTCAACCCAGATGTTTGATTTCATCACTCTCTACTTCCTTCCCTACCATTATCATCCACTGAACAGTTAACCATTCGTATCGGTTCAAAGCTGTGTAGTAACAAACCACATGCTAATGCTTGTTTGACTATGTGAAACATTCAGTGAAAAGTACACAGAAAAAGCACAATGCAGATCCCACTTGGCCCCTCAACCCGAACAGAATGGCCTTTCTTCGTACTCAGAAGAACTTTGTACGATGCTTCTTAGGGAAAGAAGCAGTAATTGTAAGTTACTGCCTGGCTGAGCCAAACACATGCCTGCACTTCTGACTAGCACTACTATGACTTTGGGAATGAAAGAGAAGTAAATCCCAAATTCCAGGTGACTTCACACAAAGTCGAAACATCTGGCATCAGATGCCTTTAAAGAAAAACAGCTGTTCTAGTCATGTGCCCAAACACTAAGATAAAATGAATGTCCCCTTAATTTAAGATTATGGTAAACTTTGCAAATACAGCCTCTGGGCCTATAAAATGATTCTAGGATTCAGCTTACATTGAACTTACTAGAAAGATACTGAGCACATTGTGCTAGGAGCTAGAGATACAGAAATAAGTAGGACAAGGCCCTCGACCTCAAAGAGCTCAAACGAAACAGAAGAGCCAGATGTAGTGCGGTAGCCACACCAGCACACCACTTCTTGTCTTTTTGCCTTGGGCTGGCACTGCGCTACTTTCTTCATGGTTATTATCTCCTTAATGCTACAAAGAGATGTACTGCTATTTGCATTCTACAAATGAGAAAGCTGTGGTTCAGAAAGACAGAGTCACTTGTTCAAGTTATGAAACTAAATAGCAGACCTGGGACTCAAACCTAGATTTTTCAGACTCCACATTTTTATCTTTCCCACTAAGTTGCACTGGCTCTATACTCAGAAATAATTATCTTGTAGCATTGTAAGGATGACAACAACAGAGGTATACACACATCCAAGAGGAGGCACAAAGAGAAAGAAATTCATTTGGGAGCACAAAGGAAAGGCAGGGTATCCTGGATAGTGCTGATAGCTGAACCAGGTTTTGAAGCATATGTAGGAGTCCATCACAAAGATAAACGAGAGAGCTGAATAGGCAAAGCAGGAACAACTCAGGAGCCCAGGAGCATAAAAGATTATAGCTCACTGTTGCAAGGAACTCTGCAAAGCAATTATATAAAGTAGTACTAGGGAGAGAGATAACAAGTTGGCTATACAAATAGGCAAGGAACAGGCTGAAGGGTCATAAACATACATTCATCTGAACATTACATACACACACATGTCTTTGTATGTGATTTCTGGAGAGCAGTGACTAACTGGAGTTTTAGTGGACCCCTGGTGTGAGTGAAAACAGGCGCAATTCCACTAAGGCCATCATTGACTTTCATGGGGCCATTCAGCTGCAAACAGCCCGCCTACTGACACTGAGCTGGTGTAACACACCCACACATGTTTACCTGTCATTTCACCCTGAACAGAAATAACTACCCAGCTACCTCACACATAAAATGTGGCATGTTTTGCACCTGTCAATTTCTAGGGGCCAACCTACAGTCAAAAAGGAGATGAAGAAAAGTAGAGAAAGAGCCAAGACTAAATGTAAAATGTGAGCACCTACAATCCCTTTACATGAAAAGGAAACTACTGAATCTGAACCTCAAAAATGACTATTTCCATATGCAAGGACACAGCAAGCTTAGACCTGGCTCATTCTGTCTCATCCAATGACACACATGTGTGTTAAGATGGAAACGAACCAGATGAAGAAGAGTCAAGAGAATTCCACTGGAGACCCCATTCTGTCAGTCACTGTATTATCTGTAGTACATCATTTAATCCCACAAAGCCTCAATTTATCTGGAAATAGGCACAACAATATATTTAATGCCATTATTCTGGTAAAGATTAAATCAGAAAACACACATAAAGTACTTAAACACAGTGGATGACAAACAATAGTTGCACGGCAACATGAAAACTGGTTAATATAATCTAAAAATACTTTTGCCTAAAATATGTTTTTAAAACATAAGAGTTTAGCCTTGATGCTTAAATGCTTGTATATTTCTAATACTCCTAGTAATAGCAGCTCTGGTTTAGGGAGTGCCACTCTAATGCCTTGCATTGTCTAGCTTCAACTCCAAGACTACTCTGTGCAGTAGGCACTATTATTACCTCCATTTTACAGGCAAAGAAACCAAGGAATAGAAATTAAAAATTTGCCCAAAGATAACACAGATAGAAACTGAAGGAGTAGGGTTTAAACATTCTAGTAACTTAAAGTCTTTCCTCATGCATCTATTAGAATTAATTACTTCTAGGGTGTGATGGTTCATTTTGTGTGTCAACTTGGGAGAGTATTTTTTGATGAGGATAGCATCTGAACTAGTGAAGTAGACAGCTCTCCATAATATGTGTGGGCCTCATCCAATCAGTCGAAGGCCCAGTTAGAACAAAAAGATCAACTTCTCCAAGCAAGAGAAAACTCTCCAGCAGTCTCTGACCTGCTGGCCTACACTGCAGATGTGGACTTGCCAGACTCCATAATTGCATAAGCCAATTCCTTATAATACACACACACACACACACACACACACACACACACACACACACACATACACATAAGAGATACATATGTATATATATTCACACACATCCTATTGGTTCTGCCTCTCTGGAGAACCCTACTTATGCAGAATTAATACATAGGGATTTTTTTTAACCTTTCACCCCATTTCTGATCTTTTAAGCTCAATTCATTCAGAAGCTATCTTCTGAGTGCCCCACAGGCACCACACACTGCACTAGATTTGATCGCAAGGTTAAGAAGATACTCTTTATACAGTACTATTTTGCCCATGGTTTTCCATCCCTTGTCAATCCACCCATCTTCTCTCTGCATTACTCGATGCTTGAGATCTGTGACTGGTCTCTGAAGAGCATCAAGCACAGAGCTTTGAATAGACAGGAGAGTAAATGTCCATCAATGTTGGTAAAATGACTACTACTGCTTTCCACTGTTTTTTTTTCACCCTTTACAGCGTATGTGCAAGGTTCTGTACTAGATTCTTAGCACTCACTTCTATGTCATTTTGTCCCAATTTTAGAACAGAAAGGGAGACTCCGAGAGGTTGGGTTATCTGCCTGAGGTCACACTCTGCCAGTTATTTACACTCGGGTGTGTCTGAGTCCAAAGCCAGTGGACTTCTCCCAGTTCCCACCCTGCCAAACAGTGAACACCAGGCGTGGCCTGGGATGAATGAGCACCCCCAGAGCTCCAGGGCCTTCAGCCAAACTTCACGAACATACGACTTCATAGCTTACTGAGGCGAAGTATACAAATGAAGGCTATGGGATGTTTTCTATAAACACCTCAAAGCTTCTTTTCCTTTCACTTAAAAATTCACTAGTAATTGTTTTTACTGCAGTTAATCATAAAAATGAATCACCTCAAATTTTTGAAAGAAATTCTCCTTCAAAATATGTCAACTTTGTGCCATGAATTCATTTATTATGAGACCACGTGATGCCTCCAAGTACTGTATTTTATTTAAACGTGACATTTTTTGCTGTTTTGATTCCACATCTGAAAATCGCTTCTATCAATCTTTCACTGAAACCAAACATAACTGTGTTGCTCAGTGAAATACTGAACACAGACTCAGGGTCCTGGAGTCAAATTAAAAAATAAAATAAACTAGTATCTGGCTGACATTCATAGCATCATCTCTGGGGTGACCACAGATTTCAGAACTGCTATGAACCCTTCATCACTTCCAAGATGAAGATCAACCAATCCTAATCCCTTTGGATCTTCAATCATTTCAAAAGTCCAAAGACTTTGCGTGGGTTGATTTTTCTTTTTGAGATTGAATTTTAGAAATTGTTCACTATTCTGATTTTGAAAGGAGCGTGACATCTTCAATGAAATCGCCAGACTCAGTCGGTGCCTTGACTGTGATCAGTGACTTTGCCCATAAGTTGCTGTTGGGCTGAGGGTCAGGGGGTTGGGGTTACAGTCCCCATAATGCATCGTTCTCTTTCTGAACAGCAGCAGCACACAGGCACAACCGATATTGTATTACTTTCCTCTTTTACTCATGACGATGTCCCACATGGGCCCTGAGAGTCTGACAAAAGAAGCATTTCCCAGATTCTAAGGATGAAGGGAATCCTGGCCAATCCATCATGTTTTGTCTGCTAATGAGAGACTCATGCATAAGAGCTACCATAACTAGAGAGAGGCAGCAGGCTTGAAAAGGAGTGAGCTGAGTCTCAACTGTTGGGGTCTGAAGGACAGCAAAGCTGTGATTAGAATTTTCAATTAGACTTCCACAATTCATCATGCTATGTGGGGGGGGGGGGCAAGAGAAGTCTGTAGAGGCATATTCCTCCATCAGTCCTGTCCCCCCTTCTTGTATTAGCAGAGTTAAGTCTTAGAGGCTACGAAAAACTCAGTGTCTTATTGATCCGAAGAACAAAACTTTCAAAGAGCTGCTGAAGTGGGGCAGATGTATGTTAGGATTAAACAGTTTCCTCCCCACAGTGCCCAGATTAATGTCCCTGAAATACAACTCTGATCTTGTCATGCCTGATCGAAAAACTGTGATGTCTTCCTTTCTCCTCCTCCTCCTCCTCCTTTTTCCTTCCTCCCTCCCATCCCTTCCTTCATTCCTTCCTAACTTTCCACTTTCTTCACTTTCTCTCCTTTCTGGATTATCTTCTTCTCTTTCCCTCCTTCTTTCTTACCTACTTATCTATGTATTTTCCTTCCTTCTACATTTATTTAAACACTTACAAAGGAAACCATTTCCCAATGGAAGAATTCACAGTCTATGTGTAGAGGGATGCTCACACACTGACAGCCCCCCTGTAGTGTGGAAGAAAACATTAGGGCTATGACATACAGTGGAATTTGGGTGGGTGTACGCAATGTTCAGGAAACCTTTCTAGCGGAAATGGGAATGTGTTGTCAACAGAAGGAATAGCACACACAATGGCACAAAGACAAAAGGAAATAAGCTAGAGCATAGTTTATGGCAGAGTCACAGGAAATGAGTCTGGAGAGGCAGACAAGCCCCCGTTATGAAAAGCTTTGTACATAAGGATTTTATGGAGGCAATGGAGAAAAATTAAAAGCCTTAAGCAGAAGTGGTGGTAGTGACTAGATTTTTAATTAAACCTCAATAAATACGTGCGTGCGCGTGCGCGCACACACACACATGCACACACACACACATCCTCTCTGAGCACACTATTTAAAACTGCAGTTTTTCTCCATCACACCAGATGCACATCACTAGCTAGTACCAACCTGACTTACTGATTTTCTTCGTCGTCTAATGGTCTCCACTGAAATGAAGCTCTGTTTTGAAAGCATGGAATTTGGTTTTGTCCACTGCTGTCTTCCTCTGGACCTAGAGTACTGTTTAGCACAAGGTAATATCCCATGAATATTGCTAAATAATACAGTCTTTTCAGACAGTAAAACTCAATAACCTCAACATTTTATTGGGGGAAAAAACTTGGCCCTTTAACACTTCTCTTAAACTTGGTCTCAATTTCCTGCAGAATGCAGGTGACATGCCTACTTTAAATGTAGTTACAGTAAAAAGTTGTGCAAAGAACTTAGAATAAATATTGACATATAGTAAGCCCTCAATAAACATCAACTACTGTCTCCTGTTTTTCTTAATATCACATATGTAAACTCCCTTCCAGGAAAGCTCTTAAGGACAAGGACCAGGTCTTAGTCATCCTGCATACACCAGGGGCTCAATGAATGTTTCTGATTCATCAGAAATCTGGACCATTATCTCAAGGGATTCTCTAGTTAGGTCAGAAGGTGAATAATTTCCCAGGTGTATTCTAAGCATCACAATAAAATAAGCCCTTTTCAGGGTGGAAGAAGTCTTAGGAATGTAATGTGCTTTTAAAACAATGCAGTTTATAGGACCAAAACTTGGCTGAGGCCAGTGAATGTCCTAGAGCCATGTACCACGTTTCCTAGGGGAACTGATGATCATCTTCCATGACACCCTCATAGAGCTACTATAGCAATTTTGAATATTCGTTTGAATTGACTGCCTGCCATAGTAGAAGTATGCTTCTTCACAGAAGGATGCCAGTCCTGGGGAAGCAGTAAGGTGCAGAGTTAAGAGCCTGGGTGTTAAGAGTTAAGTGCCCCACTTCCAGGTTTGAATGCAGTGCTGCAACATTCTAGCTACATGACCATATAAAAGAGACTTAATCTCCATGTGCTTCAACTATACGTGGGGAGCAACAATGAGCCTACCTCACAGGGTCACTGAGTCAATGAACTGAGTCAGTCCTGCAAATCACTTAGAACAGTGCCTGGCACATAGCACATGTTCACAAATGTTATGTTTTCTCATCAGTACATCCTAGAACATTACAGGTGCCCAAACAATGCTCATTGAATTGACAGTGTACATAAACATCCCTGGGAATTTACAAACATAAACACACTCCAGGGAGATCGCTCACCTTCCAGTTGCCCACAAAAATGACAGGAAAGGGACTTGGGCACAGCTTAACCCCTCTCCCTGGTTAAGGGACTTGAGACAAAACCCTTAAGAGCAGAACATTATTTTCTTCTCCTATGAAACTCACCTATTTCCCAGGGTTGCTCTGTGGCTAGATAAGGTAACAACTGGTGTTTTGAAAATGCTAAAGTACTATAAAACATTAAGTTGGTAATACAAGCAGAAAAGCTCCAGTCACTCAGCAAGACAGGGTTAAAAAAAAACAGCATGTTAAACTACTTTGTCTTCTTACATTTGTGCAAAATTAAAATGACTCTTTGCAGAATCCAATTTGGATAAGCCCATGTCAATACTACTAATACAAGCCATCACTAATGACAAGATTGATAGCTCAGGAGGGCGAGTCATTTCATGTTCACTGTGCATCATGTTTAATTCGCCAAAAGGAGTTTGTGTGTATAATTAATGTGCTTTTCTTCCTGGCTTCATTTGGAAACATGTAAAGGGTCTCTAGGGAATTCTGTAAGTTAGAAACAATTAATAAAATAAAACCACTTAATTAAAGAGAATAATTAGAGTCTATTTTATATCAGAAAATGGAGGGATAAAAATCGCTTTGGAAATGCACTACAAAAATTGCTGAGTTTTAAAAGAAAGAACAATCTGCAGACAGAACACATGTAAGTCATGATAATGGACCGACATCCTAGGCCCTTTGTTATGGAATTATTTAAACCAACTGACATGACATGTACATGAAATGCAAGATTACTGACTCTACAATGGCAAGAGTCATTCTTTTATAGGAAAACTTCATTTATTCATTAGCTCCATGAACATTTACAGCACTTTGTACCACTGTAGGAATCCATGGTAAAAAGCAGCCCTTTTCTCTCTGCCTTCCAGAAACTCTCAGTCTAGTTAGAAAAAGAGAGAAATCCATATACAGCTGAAATGCAGAGGAATAAGCAGTGTGAGGCAACAGAGGACACCATGGAGGACTGGGGGAGGACTTCCAACCCAGACTAGGATAAATAAATAATGCTTTCAGATGCCCCAAGTTTTTGGAAAGAGATGAGCATTTACCAGCATAGAAAGAGGGAAATGTAATGGCAGATGTAACATCATATACTACATCACATTCACACAGTACACATATGAATGTACCTACTGCCTTGGCAAGTTACACTCGGTATACCACTCAGTATGTCCCAAGCAGAAAGAGATGAAGTTGGAAACCAGATGGGGAAAGAGCATGTACATGGGATCAGAAAAAGCAATTCAAATCATTAATTATGTAAACCTGTATGTACATGACATTTCCAGGGTTCAGTTTTCTCCTGAGTAAAAGCAGAGTTCTAAGACCCTAAGAATACAGGATGCCAGATTCAAAAAGACATATGCACCTCTATGTTTATCGCAGCACTATTTACAATAGCCGAGAAATGGAAGCAACCTAAGTGTCCATCAGCAGATGAATGGATAAAGAAAATGTGGTACATATACACAATGGAATACTATTCAGCCATAAGAAGAAAACAAATCCTATCATTTGCAACAACATGGATGGAGCTAGAGGGTATTATGCTCAGTGAAATAAGCCAGGTGGAGAAAGACAAGTATCAAATGATTTCACTCATCTGTGGAGTATAACAACAAAGCAAAAACTGAAGGAACAAAACAGCAGCAGACTCACAGAACCCAAGAATGGACTAACAGTTACCAAAGGGAAAGGCACTGGGGAGGGTAGGTGGGAAGGGAGGGATAAGGGGATTAAGGGGCATTATGATTAACACACATAATGTGGTGGGGGGGGTGGACGGGGAAGGCAGTATAACACATAGAAGACAAGTAGTGACTCTATAGTGTCTTACTATGCTGATAGACAGTGATTGTAATGGGGTATGTGGTGGGGATCTGATAATGGGGGGAGTCTAGTAACCACAATGTTGCTCATGTGATTGTATATTAATGATATTATTTAAGAAAAACAAGAGTTCTAGGAACACTGAGATGGTAGTGTACTCTGTTATAGTCCCCCAACTATCTGTGTGCTTCCCAACAAGAGGAAGGTATCATCCATCCCCTTTGCCATGTGGCTGCCAGCACCTCAAGGTAGACAGGGAATATTCCCTGTCCCATTGTCAGGTGTGGCCACATGGCCAGCTTTGGCCAATGGGATATGAGTGCACATAATGTGCCCTTCAACTGAACAGAAACTTTCAGTGAACTTGGACTGTTCAGTTCAGACTTTCGCATTTCTGCTCTCTGCCATGTAGACCAGATGCAGCTATTCCCATACCCTAGGTTTCTGGAATGAAAAAACTCAAAGAATATATCTCAGTACAGCTGCAGCCCACCTTGATTAACTACTGAAAATTAGGGATAACTTGTTACCACAGCAGAAGATCACCGATATATAGGTGAATGAACAGCTCACAGGCTAAGATGTCAAATAGGTAATGATACAACAATCAGAAAAGTGCGATGGTAAGTATAGGCATGGATAGTACTGAAGAACCAATAACCTATGTGAAAACACTTGTCTGTTAGGCATTTAATCAGAGTTTGATCCCTTCACCCTCAACCTTCTGGGAAGAGGCAGAACTCTTAGAGTTAAGCAGTTATAATGAAGGTCATGCCAAAGCATGAATATTTTAATTTGTTCCATATTAGATACCTGCCACCAGAAGTAACTGTAAGTATTCTAGCATGGCTCTCATACTAACTTTGGGCAAGTCCTTAAGCATTTTGTACTTCAATTTTCTAATCATAGAATGGACAAAGTAGCTCTGTATCTACTTCAAAGAGCAATTCTATTATATTAGTTCTTCCATGTGTACTTCTTAATAAACTGTTAGTATTTATTACTATTAGGATTGTTAGTATTCTTACTATATAGTATTGCTAACAATAATACTAGTGTTTATTACTATTAGTACTCAGTAGCTAACACCTGCTACAATTTACTACGAGGGGATTATTCTTACACATTCTCAAGGGTATCAACTAAAACACCAAGTTGTATTTTGTATGTTTAACTATAAAATGAGGACCCACCCAAAATATATGTATGCATATGCACACTAACACACAAACACACACACACACAATCATTTCTCCTTTATTGCTAGAGCTTCTGTTGCCATCTTTGGCAAGTAATAAAAAAAAAGTTGTTTTCAACTCCTTTGAACCCTCTCAGTGAAAAGACATCACGGTGAAATACTTGGACTAAGTATAACTCCCAAGACAAGCTACCATAACTTCTTGTTTCTTAGGTAAATTCCTTACCATGAATTTCCATTACAAATTCACAGATCCAAAGAAATAAAAAGCATCCAGATTGGCAAGGAAGAAGTTAAACTATTCTGATTTGCGGATGACATGATTTTGTACATAAAACAACCTAAAGAATCCACTCCAAAACTACTAAATCTAATATCTGAATTCAGTAAAGTTGCAGAATACAAAATTAATACGCAGAAATCTGTGGCACTCCTATACACTAACAATGAACTAGCAGAAAGAGAAATAAGGAAAACAATTCAATTCACAGTTGCATCAAAAAGAATAAAATACCTAGGAATAAACCTAACCAAGGAAGTGAAAGACCTCTACTATGAAAACTACAAGACACTCATGAGAGAAATTAAGGAAGATACCAATAAATGGAAACACATCCCGTGCTCATGGATAGGAAGAATTAATATTGTCAAAATGGCCATCCTGCCTAAAGCAATCTACAGATTCAAGGCAATTCCTACCAAAATACCAACACCATTCTTCAATGAACTAGAGAAAATCGTTCTAAAATTAATATGGAACCAAAAAAGACCCCGAGTAGCCAAAGCAATCCTGAGAAGGAAGAATAAAGCAGGGGGGAATCTCGCTTCCCAACTTCAAGCTCTACTGCAAAGCCACAGTAATCAAGACAATTTGTTACTGGCACAAGAACAGACCCATTGACCAATGGAACAGACTAGAGAGCCCTGATATAAACCCAACCATATATGGTCAATTAATATATGATAAAGGAGCCATGGACATACAATGGGGAAATGACAGCCTCTTCAACAACTGGTGTTGGCAAAACTGGACAGCTACATGAAGGGGAATGAAACTGAATTATTGTTTAACCCCATACACAAAAGTAAACTCAAAATGGATCAAAGACCTGAATATAAGTCATGAAACCATAAAACTTAGAAGACAACATAAGCAAAAATCTCCTGAATATAAGCATGAGCGAGTTTTTCCTGAATGCATCTCCTCAAGCAAGAGAAACAAAAGCAAAAATGAACTCAAGGGACTACATCAAACTAAAAAGTTTCTGTATGGCAAAGGACACCATCAACAGAACAAAAAGGCATCCTATAGTATGGGAGAATATATTTGTAAATGACATATCTGACAAGGGGTTAACATCCAAAATACATAAAGAACTCACATGCCTCAACACCCAAAAAACAAATAACCCAATTAAAAAATGGGCAGAGGATATGAAAAGACAGTTCTCCAAAGAAGAAATTCAGATGGCCAACAGACACATGAAAAGATGCTCCACATCACTAATCATCAGGAAAATGCGAATTAAAACCACAATGAGATATCACCTCACACCAGTTAAGGATAGCCAGCATCAAAAAGACTAAGAACAATAAATGCTCGCAAGGATGCAGAGAAAGGGGAACCCTCCTAAACTGCTGGTGGGAATGTAAGCTAGTTCAATCACTGTGGAAAGCAATATGGAGGTTCCTCAAAAAACTAAAAATAGAAATACCATTTGACCCAGGAATCCCACTCCCTGGAATTTACCCAAAGAATACAACTTCTGAGACTCAAAAAGACATATGTATCCCTATGTTTATCACAGCACTTTTTACAATTGCCAAAATATGGAAGCAACGTAAGTGTCCATCAGTAGATGAATGGATAAAGAAGATGTGGTACATATACACAATGGAATACTATTCAGCCATAAGAAAGAAACAAATCCTACCATTTGGAACAACATGGATGGAGCTGGAGGATATTATGCTCAGTGAAATAAGCCAGGCGGAGAAAGACAAGTGCCAAATGATTTCCCTCATTTGTGGAGTATAACAACGAAGCAAAGCTGAAGGAACAAAATAGCAGCAGACTAAGACACTCCAAGAAGGAACTAGTGGTTACCAAAGGGGAGGGGTGTGGGAGGGTGGGTAGGGAGGGAGGGAGAAGGGGATTGAGGGATATTATGTTTAGTACACATGGTGTGGGGGGTCACGAGGAAAACAGTGTAGCACAGAGAAGGCAAATAGTGAATCTGTGGCATCTTACTACACTGAAGGACAGTGACTGCACTGAGGTATGGGTGGGGACTTGATAATATGGGTAAATGTAGTAACCACATTGTGCTTTCATGTGAAACCTTCATAAGAGTATATATCAATAATACCTTAATAAAAAATTTTAAAAAATAAAACCTTATTCACTCTTAAAAAAAAATAAACAAATAAATTCACAGCTCCAAATTATCTGGCCAGATCATGAGTAAGCAATCAGTATAATCCTCTGAAAGTTCATTCATTCATAAGCAACATGGATCTATTTCCTCGTCTTCAAAGGGCTGGATGCACTGGTCTCTTGTCTTAGTGCCTGTAACATCCAAGTCAATGGTTCTTAAACTTATGGGAGTGACAAACCCCTTTGAGAGTGACAGAAAGTAGACTCTGTCTCCAGACAAATGACTGTCAACAGTTCAGAATCCCTGTGGTTCCACAGGGGACAGATGAAGGGCAGGCCAGGTGTCGTCGGTGAAAGGGTGTGTGCGGAGGGCAACACCTGCCAAATACAATAGTCCCTAATTCAAAGAACGAGTGACGGAGGCCCAGGCACATCGTTCCCAGAACTACTTTCCAAATTCCCTGTTTAATGGGAATCAGGGAGCCAACAGGACCTTACTTCTCTGTGTTCACTTACTTCATTATAAAACAGGGATAGTAACTGTTCTTATCTGTGGTGCTGTGAAACCTAAGAGAGGTGATCCATGAAAGCATTTGGCCCAGTTCCTGGCACATGATAAGCTCTCAGCAAGTATCAGCTGCTCCTCCCAGGTTATGAAGCAGGATACTGAAGCCCCGAAAGAGGAGTACCTTGTCCAGGATCGCACACTCATCAGGGCAGAGCAAGGGGAGATGCTGGGGGGCTTCATGAAGACGGCTTACCAGTGAGCCAAATGCTGCAGTTAACAAACCAGGGCATCTAGAAATAAGAAGTGCTAAAATCAGCTGATATTTGTTTGTGGCTCAGCTGTTCCACCGCACCAGCTGCTCACAACTTTTTGACGTGTCTTAGCACGGCACAGAGTCACCCCATCCTATATTCATTCCATCAGACTCAAATCTAATTTCAGTCCTGCAGAGCTTTTTTTTTTTAAAGGGGGCCTAAAAGTGAATATCCATTCTTATTTATAGTAAAAGGACATTTCCTAAGAAAGTGCCTTGGAAGGATCCAGATCCTCTTTCCTTGGCAGTTTTTCCCCTCAGGCCACTTTGGGTCTATTTTGATACCTTCCCTGATTGAAACACATTTCACAGGCTCTCACTGCTGAAGCGGTGGAAGCCCATCCACAGGTCCAGAGCGTGGGGTGTGCCCGGAGCCAGCGTGAATGGGACAGGGCCCAGTAGAAGCCAGCACTGCCCCAGCTTTAGAGATGGGAAACATCATCTTAACCGCAAATGCCAAGAGTATTTCTAGGAGAGTACTGAAGAGCTAGCCCAATACAAATTCCAAAATTATAATATCCAGAGCACAGGGAATTGCTTAAAACAAAAAGGCAAATGATCAGACATGTGGTCTAGTCACAGGGATGAGCCAAACCGAGAGGAGACCTGGGTTACAGACCTCACACTGCCACTTCCCAGCTGTGGAGTCCTGGGACTCACCTGCTCTCTGGCGCCTCAGCTGTCTTATATGTAAAACAACTAGGCAGAAGCAGGACATCAGACTAAATGGTCCATTAGGACTTTTTCAGCCTAAGAATCAGTGAGAGAGAAGAATATGTACAGCAGCATATTTCATAACTGCAAAAGAGTGTAAACTAGCCAAATGCCTCATTACTAGATGAGATAAATAAAGAATACTTAGAACAGAATACTATACTGCTGTTTAATTAACTATAGGTACGTGCATCAATGCCAAGAAATCTTGAAAATACAATGAGACCCAAAGTTACAAGAATATTTTACAATGTAATTTCATTTGCATAAAGTTCAAACACAGGCAAAGCGAAATTAAATAATAAACTATCTAGGGATAATACATACGGAATGACATCAAAGAAATGATCAACACAAAATTCAGGCTACATGTTACCTGGGGAGAGGGGAAGGGGATGTCATCAAGGAGGAGCCCTTAAGGAAGCTTCCAGAGACTCACGGGTATTCTACTCTCATGGCCTGAGTAGTGGGTACATGGTTATTTTATTCTTGTTCATTAATTGTCCACATGTGTAGCCATAGACCCTTTTGTGCATATTCTGTATTTCACTTTTAAAAAAACAGGTCTAAGGACCCTGCTATTTTAACTAAAAAGGACTACTACATGTCAACCAAATACACGACACTGCACTAAACCCCACGACATCGTGGCCACACGGGGGTACTGTCTTCATTTTGCAGAGGAGGAATCTGGTTGTCAGCAGTTCGGTAAAGAGAGGGGCCATAAGTCAGGCAAGGTCTCTTCAACTACATAGTCCATGCACTTCCCACCTTATCAGGCTTTGGGTAGGCAGGGCAAGTATAATTACTTTCCCCATCCCACTGAGAAGGAAAAAGTCTCAAAAAGATGTCAGGTCTTGCTCAAGGTTGCCCAGATTTATAATTAACAAGGCAGGAGTTGATAATCTGCCCCTAAAGTCCAGACTCCTTGCAGCATGCCTGGCTAAATCGTGTCAACTGTAGGCAAGGAGAAACTGGTATTTACATGTTAGCTCCAAAAGAGGAAATATACTAAGCCTCTCCACAGTTTATCTTCTTTTGATCTGGTTTGCTTGAGGTTGGGGACTTTATCTCCACTATGTGCAGCAGTGGAAAGGTGTGCAGAAAGATAGGACTATGCTAACATGGTGGTCTGAATATAATTTTCATATCCAATTGTGCCCTGTTCTTTGCAGGACCAATTTTCTCCAAGGACACCATGTGCAAATACGTGCAAATATGTTCATGCCTTCCTTCTCCCAGCCCAAAATAACAAAATGGCATCACTCCATTTCATGACATCCATGGATTTTCTGATTTAAATAGTGCTACTGTCTTTCCTGCTTATGAATTTGTTTCCCATCTCAGGAAATTTCAACCCACACATAAGCTACAAATGTGCTTCCTTCCATTTTTTCCCATTACTCTTAATTACGTAATAAAATACAATCCACCTATGTGAACAAGATGGGTAAAAGAAAGTAATGGCTAAATGCATTTTTCATTTCAAACATAACAATTTGTAAGCAGAGAGTCAGAAAATCCCCTGAAGCTAACCATACAGTGCCTCCCCCGTGATGGGGGGTTTGGATGTTTATATCCACCACGGTATGTCAGAGACGCAGGGGACAGACACCAAGAATCCGCCCTGTTATCTAGCACAGTATTTGGCACATGGCAGTGGCTTATTAAATGTTTGAAAAGTAAATAATACTAACTCATAATCATAGTACCTAATACATATAGAAAGAGCTTATCATATGTCAGATACTGTTCTAAGCATTTTACCTACATTATATCTCATTTTATCTTTCAATAATATCAAAAGGTTTATATTGTTATTATCCTTACCTCAAAGAGAGGAAACTGAGGCTCAAAATGACTATGCAATTTGCCCAACATCACAAAGATAGCTCTAACTTCCGTGCTCTTAACCCCACGTTCCTCTCAACATCTCGCAGAAGAGATGGGAAAAATGAAGCCAAGGAATGTAAAACGACTACATAAAGGTCACACAAAGAGGTACTCTGGAAAAGAGCAAGAGCTTTGAGAAAGGTTCCAATCAGAGGCTGGTGCCTTACTTGTTCAGGGACGTGAGCAGCATACATTTCCAGAGGCCTACTGAGATCAGGCACCAGTGATCCAGACTGTCGGACTGGTGTCAGTATTGTGTTTGCATATTTCCATTTCCTTCTCTGTAAAAGGAAGCCAGTAACATTCATCCCAACAGACTGCTGTGAGAAACAAATCACCAGAAGAGCAAACACTCCCCAAATGACAGCTACCTAAAAAACTGTGTAAGTTCAAGTCTAAGTATCACGCCGTGCACTCGTCCTCCTAGTGAATATGGGGGTAAACTTACCCAAGAGCTATTTTCACTTCCTACCTCCCAGAAACATCAAAAGGCTTATACTGGAAACACATATTACATTGGAAGAAAAAGGCCAAACATCAAGGTGGGGGAGATAGGTGAAGGGGTGTTGAAAGGATGTAGCTTAGGACTCTAGGAAAGTAAACATTATATTCGCTCCATTGTAGTGCCAGAAAATGGTTAATCCAGGGTTACACCCAGCCTTGTCCACCTGCTAGCAGCAAGTCAGGCATCTTCTCTAAGCCTGGGTTTCCTCATTTTTGCTATGAATGCGATGAGGGTTTATCAAAACAGCTGGCATGCAGTAAAAGTTTAATTGATGGGAGTAAAAACCCAACAAACCATAGCTGAAGGAGGGACAGGAAGGAGATCCAACCTTCTACCTGGAATTGGTGCCCACAGAATATCAAGATGATACACATTCAAGGGATTACTTAAGAATAAGGAATTAAAAATTCAGAAAAAAATGTATTTCCTCTATAGGCCCAAGCATTCAATATTCTTAAACATTTTCCTTTTTCATACTTTACCAACCCATCATGAATAGAAAATTAGTGGATAAGAAATATGAATGATGCATAGGAATGATACATCCCCATCCATAAACTTACCAAGTAGATATAGAGGAAATTCATGATCTAGAACAATTACCACTTGTATAGTGTATACTTCCCTGAAATGATATCAACCACTGAATCCTAAGACTAGACTGTACATCCAGAGGCAGTGTGGGTCCTAAGCTTGGGCTCTGGATTTAGGCTTGGGATGAAATCAAGACTGTGCTCTGAATGTACTAGGAAACTCCTTTTCTGGCCTATCACATGTGGCCATGATAAATATCCAAGCATTTAACACAGGACCAGAGACCTAAAAATAAATAAAAAGGGTGTATGTGGATGTAAATCAAAGTGTTACTATAATGATCATCTTCATTATAGTGAATGAGGACTGGGCCAAGATCATCAAGCTAAGAGGTCACAGAGCTGGATCTTGAATCAAAGACTCTTCGCCCATGGCACTATGCTCTCATTCCAGCCTTTCTTCCTGGCGCAGCTTTCCTCTTGGCCCCTGGGATGAACAACATTTCACCTGCAATGACTATCACATTGCACAGTGTTATCTGCAACAGGAAACTTCACTGACAGCCCCCACCACACTCCCATCACACCTTCTTACCCCAATACTACACCCAGTGGGCAATGTCAGCTTATTTTTCAGTTTTCTCAACAAAGTGTGAGCTCCTGAGGACACAGAGCATGTGCCTGCTGACTGCTGTGTCTTGTTACCCAACATAAAACAGCTGCACAGAAACATAAGTTAATGAATGAATGAACAATTGCAATAAGGAGAGAGAGAACAAGAATAATAGGAAAGCTGCAAGCTTTGGTGAAATGATAACAGAAAAGGACACCTGGATTTAAGCTGCAGCTTTGCAAGTCACTACATTTATTTTTTTAAATTCTATAGCACAATTCCCCTTCTCTGGATTTGTTTACTCATAAAGGTAAAGTCAACAGTCACATTCAACTATTTCTAAGTTGCCATACCTAGTTGCAATATTTTAGCAGTTTAGGAAAACCACTGCCTATATGTGCATCTGAATCTACTTCTAATTTTATTGGGGTGGGGAGATGGAGGTGATGGGTGGGGAGGACAGGGGCAGAGAGAGATTGAGATTAAAAAGACAAGCAAAAAAATTTTTAAATCTGCGACTTTGAACAAATCCCTGAATTTCCTAATATCTTCCAGTTTCCTCATCTATAAATTGAGAAGGTTGGACTATGCCATTTCTACCATCTTTTCTGACTTTTAACTCAAGTGTTTTTAATTACACTTTCCTCCTCAAGCCTTGAATTCTGACCTAGAAATCCACGATACCTTGTAAATGTTTTATACAGTCCCTTTAAAATTCATACTATTGTAGTGGTCAAAGCCTAGAGAATGAATTTAAAATCTACAGCTTAAAAAGTGATTTCAAATACCTTCCAATAACACTAAACTTTTGTGCTGTCTCAGCATGTATCTTGGAGTAAGCTGCTATCCTCTGACTTTTTTTTATTAACTTTAAACGCAGACCTTCAAAATAGAGCCATTATGGTAAGATTGGTCATCGCTCTGACAGGGCAGCCAGGGGAAGTTCTGGGAATAAGAAGCAGCTATATGCAAAACTGGAATGTTCTGGGAAGATAGATAAAACAATTTATCCCACTGAACCAAAACATTCTCCCTCTTATCAGTGTGGATTCAGAAAGACCCATTAGGCCTCATTGGACCTGAACACCTGGGATAATCAAATGCGAAGTTCAAAGGAAGCAAAGCAAGCAGGCTGCTCAGGTGCCCGTTTGTGGAGTATACCATATCCAACAGCACACTTGTAACTGCCACAAAAAATATGCATCTAATAGCACAGGACCATGAATGTTCTGTTAACTCATCATTTAAATGTGATTTTTATGTGCCAGGTAGCCATTCAACCAACATCTCCTGAATGTCTGCTATGTGCCCATTCCTCAAATACTTCAAATAGAAAACAATTAAGACTCTTGTTACTTTTTTTTATGGAAATGCATACATGCATATGAAATACATGACTCATACATATATAAATACACTACAATATACATTTATAAAAGCTAAACATACATTTAATGACAGGTAATTGGCTTATCTTACTTACCCAACAAACATGCCCATTACTTGGCTAGCAGCCCCAGGCTATGGGGAAATAGAAAAACCCCAGCCCAGCCCTCCCCTCACATCCTAAAGGGGAAGTCAATACACAACCAAGTATTTATAACCCTAGGTTTGTATTTGCCTCTTGTTTTAAATGCTCAGAGATTCACTTCATTCTGTGTTTAGAATGTTGAAGGGCCTTGACTGGACACGCTTTAAGGCAGTGATTCTCAACCAGGGTTTCTTTTACCCCCCAGGGGACAATGGCGGGAGATGTTTGGGGTTGTCACAACTAGTGGAAGGAAGCACTATTGACACTTACTGGGTAGAGGCCAGGGATGCTGATAACCATCCACAAGTCCAGCAGAAACTCATCTGGTACAGAATATCAGTGGGGCAGAGACTGAGGAATCCTCATTAAGATGTGTTTGGCCAGTCTAAAACTATTAGGGTTAAACTTTACAACTCAGGGATACTCTTAGAACAGGAAATTTTTGGAAAAAAGCCTGTGGTTAAGTTTTAAAAAATCCAAAGAATCAAAGAAAAACTATTTAATGGGATGTGCATAAAAATAATAAACATTTGCAGGAATGCATTAATGTTTGCCTTATCCAAGAGGAAATTCAGGGATATTTATAAATTATGACAATTTCTTTACATGTGCCATAAAATGGCATGTTTATTACCTCCCAATTCACCAGGGGGAGAACAGTGCTCCAGTCTGCCTTTCGTCTTCCACTTTGTGGGGCCCACTGTTTAAGACCTTACGTCTTCCAGTTACAAGAACAACTTATCTCCAGAAAGACACATGGGCCCTGAGGCCTAATTCAAGATTTGAGGAAGGCTGTAACTCAGGCTGCAGACAATCAATATTCCAATTTGGAATTTAGCGCTTTGGAGCCAGAAGGTTCAGAAACACACATAAAGGATCTGCTTATGATTGAGGCCCAACTCATATTTATAATATAATCACCTAATAAAAACGGTAATGACCTCCGGCTGACTTTACATAGCATGCTTTGGCTCGCAAGCTCCATAAAAGGCTTTTCACAGACAGTGCCTTCAAGAAAATACATCGAAGTTCCTGCTTTTTTCTATTAAGTCTGAAGAGCCCAGACAAAAATACCGTTTTGCTTTCAGAGTGCCAGCACACACTTACGTAGAGCAGATTACCTTGTAATGATATGATACTGTCCTCAAGAACTCTTTCTGCTTATACATGTGACCTTTAAGACGAATACAGAATACACTTCTTGCTTAATCCACTTTACAAGCAAAAAACAATCTCTCTCCCCTTCCATGGATGTCTTAAAAAAATAAATCAAGATGCCCACTGATGAACATATTTAGCTGTTGATATGTGTGTTCCAGGCCTGTTTCCTTTGCCCGGCTTCCATGACCCCCTAATGATGCCTGGCAGTGATAAAATGCTAACAACACAACTGGGCTGGTAAGCTAACTAAGCAGTTAAGAGCACATAAAGGTGTGTGTGTGTGTGTGCATATGTGTGTCTGTAACAGAAGCCGCCATGGTACAATCCTCTAGCCCAGTTGAAAGCATTTGTATTTAATGGAAAATAAAAGAGAATAATGCACAGCAGCCTCAAGTGCAAAATAGGGTGGAGTGGTATGAAGGGATTTCAACTACATGAGTTTATCTACTTCCCAAATTGCCTATGCTTTACTTTTATTATCTATGATCTATTGTTTCCACATCTGAAAATTACTTCCTGAATCTATTAGCAAAAGTGGATGAACAGAAATCAGCAGTCGCAAATTCTGGTCCGAGTGGAATAAATCAGGGAGGGTGGCTGCCCTCACCACTGCACAGGCATGAACATATCTCAAAAACCTAATCGCTAGGTTCTTATAAAATTCAAGTTCACTTTTCCCATTGCAAATTACATCTCTGTGGCACCATTCTGAAATGCATATCAGAACATACAGGATTATTAAAGAAGAACTGGATTTTTCCAGCCTTATTTCAGATTCCTCCAAGAAGAATATCCCAAAGGGGAAAGAAGGATGTGATTTTTTTTTAAAGCCAGAAAAATTCTTGATTGCAAAGCCTTTCTATGTCACACCCAGGCAGGTAGGTCCCTTTGCTGGAATTTGAACATGCTGACACAGGCATGCTAAGTGTCCCGGTGACAAATTAAAACACACAAACCAACCAACAAAAAAAAACACCTTTGTTTCAACAGTAAACATCTGTTGAATAAATGAACAAATGGATTGTTTTATGATGGATGATAAGGCTAACTGTCTTGGCAGGAGAGTAAACAAGCAAAGAATAAACAAAAAGGCCTAAGAATGAAGAAACATTTTTGTCACAAGCCATTATAATATAGATCATGTAACAGGACAAAGTTTTGTAATGTCGATACCTTATTCACTAATAAGTCAAGAACATGTAAAGCTTTGTTAAGTTCTTTTAAACTTCTGTGTGAAGAAGAGCATTATTTCTTGCCTGGAAAGCAAGCTTTTGATGGAAGTGAATAATCTTACAAACTACCATTCTACAGATATGCGACATAAAAATAAATTTATCCCAAAGCAAATCACCTTTCCAATTACGCTGAATAAACTCAGAGTTGCATTATTTGGAAGTCAAAAATAAAGTGTGTACATTGCCAAGAGCTTTAACCCTCTGAGCAACCTAGAGGATTCCTTCCTCAGCCCTTGTCCCCCTTGACAATTTGGCCTCACCTCTCAAATGGTCCAACTTGGCCACACCTGAAGGTTCTATCCAGGCAGCTCATTATTTCCCACCCTCACATTACAATCATTTAGATTTTTCATAAAATACCTGGGTTGCACTCCCTGAGGCAATGATGTAATTGCTTTGGAACTGGCCTGTGTCAAGGTGTTTATTAAAGAAGATGTAGCATGTGGCCAGTGCTTGTGGGCTCTGCCTCATCCCAGGAGTGTGGCCACAGCCCATCCTTTAGAACTAGAAGGCTGAAAGTCCCTACCAAAATCCTTACAGGGATCCGCATCCATTTCTTAGTGGCTGGTCCCGCTGTGACCTACCACCCTGTCCCACATCACAGGCTTCTGCCTGGTTTCAGAGACACTAATCCTAACAATAATACCTTCATTCAGGGTTTGCTCTGCCACCTGGTTTACAGGTCTCAACCCTTCTGTCTATCCCTGGATGTGTCACAGAATGATGCATGTAGCAGCTGTGGGGACAAAGGGACTCTCATGGCCTTCATCTTGAGCTTACCTTAAAAGGAGACCCCACACAATCAGGTTGCTGTTTCCTCTTCCACTCGTTTCTTCCACCACAGCTAAGCATGCTCAGCAACAAGGAGGCCTGCATAGCGCGCTAATCTCTACAGGTGTATCGGCTCTCGTTGAACCCTCACAATTGCCCTATAGGTCTGGCAACATTATCAGCACCACTCAAGGAGTGGCAGACACTGAGGGGATGTTTTGCCTCAGGTCACAGATACAGGAAGTAGCAGAAGTGGGACTTGAATTCAACTCTGATGACAAAGGCCATGGTCTTAGTCTATCAAGGCTGTTCTAACAAAGTACCACATACTGGGTGGCTTATAAACAACAGAAATTTATTACTCACAGTTCTAGACTGGGAAGTCCAATATCAAAGTGCCGGCAGATGTGGTATCTAGGGGGGCCCACTTTCTAGTTCACTGACATCCCTCTTGGCTGCAACTTCACATGGCAGAAGGAGAAAGGAGCTCTCTGAGGTCCCTTTTTTATAAGGGCACTGATCTCATTCCTGAAGACTCCTCTCTCTTGACCTCAGTACCTTCCAAAAGCCGCACTTCCAAATACCTTCACACTGGGGGTTAGGTTTCGCATGAATGTAGGGGGACACAAACATTCGGTTCATAGCAGCCATTCTTCTAACCACCTTTTGTTTATTAACCACCACAACAGCCAGTAATTAAGTAGTGCCTGCTCTGTCCCAGGCACAGTTCTAAGCTCCTTACATAAAGGAACACATTTAATCCTACCAGACTCCTATAGGTGAGTCAGACAAGGAGATGGGGGCTCAGACAAGATATGTCTGCGCATATGACACCACCACAGCTGGTAAATGGTAGAGGCAGGATGTGAATCCAGGCAGTCTGGCTCTAGGGCTTAAACTCTGAACCACTCAGTCCATTCTTTCTTCAACTCGGTTGTCCCCAAGGTGGTAGTAGCTGCCCTGACCCTCTGGCATTACTCTCAGCACACAGCCTAGCAGCACCAGGTGAACGTGGCTGCTTGCACCACAGGCTGAAGCTGTACAAACAAGTCTTCCTTATTTCCCCCTCCTTTGAATCTAACACAGCACCGGGCATATAGTAGGTATTTAACGAAGAGCTTTTCAAAATATGTACTCATTCAACAAACATTTTGAATCTTGCCTTCTGTGAGCCTTCAGGGATAGAAAGATGAATTAATGACAGTCCTTGACTTTAGGGAGTTTATGCTCTTAACTGAAGAGACACAGACACAGCTAGTATTTTATATATGTTATTCTATATACAATATCCATATATGATACTGTGCAATGAGTGTGTTACCCCAGGTAGGAACAGAGTGCTTGGGATGTGCTGCAAGAGATTCAATAGTGGCACAGAAAGCCCGAGTCCCCTTTTATGATGGCTCACTGCCTTCTCTTCTATGTACATCCAACCAGTCTGGTACTTTATATATTTTCCCCAAACCAAATGCTGTGCCAGAACCGACTTCAAACACTGGAGTTCTGAGATATGCAGCCCATAGTCGAGCCCTTTCCACTGCCAGCCCTGCACTTCTCTACTCTAAGAACCTTCAGATTCTTAGAATGATCATCCCAATGGGCAGGGAATCATGCTCATTCAGGCTAGAGCCAGTCTTGCACACTGCAGGGAGCCATCACACTAATGCTGGTGTTGCCCTGTGGAATAATTCCAGAATGCTCTGGCTTTTAAAGGTCCATTAGCCTCACATGGGTGTAAGTAAAAATTGGGCAAAATAGGTGAAGGGGATGAAGAGGTACAAACTTGTAATTATTAAACAAATAAATCAGGGGACTGAAAAGTACAACATGGGAATACAATCAATAGTATTGTAATAACTTTTCATGGTGACAGATGGTAACTACACTTACTGTGGTAAGCATTTTCTAATGTATATACCTGTTGAATCACTATGTTGTCACTTGAAACTAGTATAACATTTATAACATTGTATGCCAACTATGTTTTAATTAAAAAAAAGAACAGTTAAAAAAATTCATCCTTTGTCTCTTACCATACTGTTTATTACTGGAGAATTAATAATGCAAGAATTTAAGTCCTATCAATGTAAGGATAATTGACTATTCATTACTGAACCTCCAGTGCCTAGAACAGTCCCTAGCAAATATTGGGTGCTCAATACTTATCTGTTGAATGAATAAACATCTATATGTTGGCATGTTTGTCTTCAGTTACTTGTGAGCTGCTTGTGGACAGGGATGGCTTTGCATCTCCGTTGCTTAGCAAAGTGCCTGGCACAAGGGAGATGCTTGATGTCTGATGAATGAGTGGATGGATGGACCGATAGACAGAGACAGAAAACTATTCTAAGATAAAGAGACTCGTCAAAACACTAAGCCTAATGAGAAATTATCATCATCAACTTATTTTATTAAGGGAAAAGACAGAGCACTGTCTTGCTTAATGGTGTTTTCACCAAATTTTCCTTGTTAAATGCACACACACACACACACACACAGAACCTCAATTATGTTAAGTCCACCTAGAAGTCATAAATTTGATCATGGAGTCTGACAGGAAGAGTTAAAAGGCAAAAAACTAGTAATCGGCCTGTTGGCATAAAGAAGTGTTTCTCAAAGGTGGCCTAGGGTCTACCTACATCAAATTCATCTGAGGATCTTGTTAAAAAATGAAGATATCTGAGCCCCATTCCTTCTTTACAGAATCAGAATCTTTGGGGAGAAGCACCTAGAAACTGGCAATTTTGATAAGCTCCCCAGGTGATTCTCATCCACATAAAATCTGAGAGTCATAGGTACATATATACAGTCTTCAGCTCTTATTACTGCCAAGGGTATATTTGAAATTTAGAGAAAAGTACTACTTATAAGGCAATGCAGATGATTTTTTCCAGTAAGTCCTCACTCTTACAACCTGGAAGACTCAAAATATAAAGCATTGTAACTGACGATACGTAACTTAAGAAACTTCTATTTGTCAGGGCTCCAGCAAGACCTAGATGACATCCTGAAACTGAGTAACCAGAGAAGAGTTTGATAAAGAGATTACTTATAAAGGTGTGGGTAGGGAAGCCACAGGGGACAGTGCAATCCTGCAGGGCTAGGATGCATGGGGAGCTATTCCAGGAGAGTGGTTACCCCAAAGCCTGAAGCAACAAGAGAAGGAGCAGTTATCAGATCCCAAAGACAGAGAGACCAGGTGGATAGGTTCATCCTACTAGATTGTGGCCTCTAGTGGAGAAAAGCAGCCTGCCAGTAGTGACCCTGGAGTAAGGATGATGAAAAACACACTTCCCAACTTTACTGTTCCCCTCCATTAGTCTCCTACAATTGCTACAACTGGCCAAACGAACCAGAAGCCAGAGGACCAAGATGAAAATGGAATCATACCAGTGAGCCTCCCAGGGCACAGAGCAGGCTGGAAGCAGGACCTGGAAGGGCCAATGGAAGATGTCCAGCACAAACCCCCAAATCTCTCAAGAGAATTCAATACTGGCTCTCCACAATTGTAACAACTCTGCTGGAGGGCAACTGCCTTCAAATAATTAACAGCTAGAATGGTCATTATATCATAACCCACGGCCCCAAGATTAGTTTGCCAATAACAACAAAAACTGCTAATATTTCACTTCTGTCTAAAATAGAGGGTGGTGGCCAGCCCAAGCAATAAGAGGAGTTCTAGAGTCGAAGACCTAGTTTAAGATCCTGTGCAATTTGAACCTCAAATTTGAATTTCCTTCTCAACTATGAAACAGATACAAATACAGCCAACTACTCTTGGTATGTCTCCCATAATCATTGCACGAGATATTGGGTATTGTCTTCATGAAACTGCCAAGCCCTATAACATGTAAGTTATAACTCTGCCACTAAGTACAGGACAGATGTGCAAATCGGTGCATTAAGGGAGGGAAGAACCGAGTTTGTTTTCACACTTGGATGATTTGTGCCCAAATCAAAGGCAAACCACAACATATGCTTTGAGCAAGTTTCCTTATTTTTAGCAATGCATTACGGAGAAGGAGTCACTGGAATGTACAGAACTTGGCAATGCAGCACGGAATGCCTCAGCAACTTGGAGGTGGGTTAAGAATATATGTTTAACAGCCTTTTTCATGAACCCAAAAGGAGAATAGTGAGGTTGTCACTGCTTACTAAAATCGGTGTTGTTTTAAGCATTTCCTATCTTTGATTAGCTTCCCTTGTAAACTAATTGTAGTGGAGTGAAAAGAGCATGGGAAGGAATGTCAGAAGACCCAGCTTCCAGGGCTACCTGTCACCAGCTAAGCTGTACCCTTGGAGGCTAAAGCTTACAGGAAATTTCCAAACTGCAATGTGGGTGGCCCTAGGGTGATTTTTTTCACAATTATCTCAGGGCCTAACAGGAGGACCCTGAAAGTGAGGACAAAAGAAGTGGTAAGGAGGGGCTGCCAGCTGAGAATCACCACCCAAGTTATTACCAATTTCATACGGTGGAGTTACATGTGAAATCTGTTTTAAATAAGTTCTCACTGCTTAAAACAGAAAATAAAAACCACTTTGAAGTAGATCTCTAAGGCTTCTTAACATATAACATAAGACAGTTTTTATGAACTCAGTTGCATCCATTGCATTTAGAGCTGTGAATCCAGGAATATTTGTCCAAGTTTACCTCCCACTTCTAAAGCATAAATGGAATTAATGAAGCTACAAAGAATCATTTACTCAGAGTAAAATTAATACTATGACTCTCAGACAGGTTTGAATAATTTTTAAAATAAATGTAGATTGGGCCTTCTCCCCCCAGTCATGGTATAGCTTTTATAGCAAGAATTTGATGACTGCATGTTAACAACTGCCTATGGTGGCAAACAGGCAAGCCATGCCCCACCATTCAACCAATGGGTGTCCCAGGGTCACACAAACAATGCTGTTTGCTTGGTCACCAGCTGGAACAACTTCCTACTGAATTATGCAGATGAGGATGGATTCAGCATCACTCATTGGATAAAGACTGATCTCCAAGTCATACATAGAATGTGACTTACCACTCAGCATTTTGCAGACAGGAAACTGAGACATATTAGAAAGATATCAAGGCTTTTATACTGAAGGTCAAGGACTTGCTTTCAAACTTCACCACTCACTTTGGGTAAGTTATTTCACCATTTTGATCCCAGCTTTTCATTTGCCAAATGGAAATGGTGACATTAGTTCATATGTAAATCCATGTGAAGCTCTTAGAAAAGTACTTGCCATATAGTCAACACTCAATTAATACTAGCTATTGTTTTTATTATTTTATCAATAAGTTAGTATGTACACCAAGCATTTTCCAAGTTTTAACACACCATTCAACATACATTTACTGAAAACCTACAAAGCACAAGACACTGTTCACCATTTCATTTAATCCCACAAAAGTCTTCTTAAGTAGGTACTATTTCCATTGTATTTATATAAAAATTTTAGATTTAGGGAAATTAAAAACAAACTAAAGAATAAAACTAGCTGACCTAAAGCTACTAGGCTCTACCTTTCCTTGAAGTGACAGAAAAGACAGATATAGCTCCTAGTAGATCCTAATGAAGAACACCTACTATCATTCACATAATCATCTATGTTGCAGCACTGTTTAGTACACTTTCCCAAATGTCAATCGTATACCACCTTTGTATTTTTCACATCTAACACCTGTGTCTTTACTTACAGAATAATCTTCTTTAAAATTATTTTAGATAATTCAGATAAATTTCTTAGTACAAAGCCTGAAACATAATAGTAGTATTAGTAATAAAAATACTGTGTTTATTATTATTATGCATAACATGTTGACTACTATTATTATTATTCTGTACCAACACTAGGGAGACAAAGGTGAAATAGCACAGGCCTGTCTTCTCACACAGGGCTAAGTCTAGTGGGGAGACATATACACCAGTGCCAAGCACACTAATCAACAGGGTACAGCAGGAGCTAAGACATGTCTGTCCAGGAAAATCAGGAAAGGCTTCACAGAGGAGGCAGCCTGTGAGTCAGGACAAGTCTGCTGAAGAAGAGTTTGTCAAATACACAGTTAAAGGCACTCCCTACAGAAAGGCTGTGTCTATGTCGTTCTCAAAGCCCCAGCACTAGCACACGCACACGAGCATGCTGGCTGAATTTGAAATGTCAAAGTTAACCATAATGAATCCCCTATACCTCCTCCAAGCTTATGTTTCACCCCTCTCCTAAAATATCTTCCTTACAGAAACTTCTGGGGTGGGGAGAAGTTGAGGACAGAGAAATTCTCTGAGTAATCTGCTTATTGTAAAGAAATACAGCCTCATGTTCCTCTGTCATTCCCAAAGGATGCTTCTACACGACAGGCTAATCACCTGCAAAATTACTGCAAGGAGCTGGTTCTCAGTTACATACATACAAGCAGAACAGTATTCAGAGCATCTTCACATGGTTGGTTTTATAACTCAAGAAAGACTGCTCTGATTTAGCTTATTTTTCCAATTCAAACTCAGAAGATAATGGAATAAATGGATACTGGTACCTGTCAAATGAGAGGAAAACAGAAATGCAGGAAACAAGCCTTGGGTAATCAATCCAGGCTTCTTTTATCTAGTCATGGAGATAGTGTAATCATCTGTAGTCCAGAGCATAAAGCACAGGGCTCTTGATTATTTTTACATAGAAGATGTTACTCTAAAAATACTGATGTGTCAATGTGTGTAGATTAAATAGTGCCTTGTATCAGAGTTGTATACATCACTCATGCCAATGGCTTGTGTGTTTGCTCTCCTTTCACCTGGATGGTCCCTATTTTGTTCAAGTCTGGGAAGCACCCCCACCACATTCTAGCAAAGCTTTCAATGGAAAATTTTTATGAGGAAACCAGTCTCCCCACTAATCTATCCTACACACACCATCTGCCTTGGCTAGCCTGCCATGTGCAGAGGCTCCAAAATCCACTGAAATAAATCTGTGGTGTCTGTACAACCAATTCTCAAAGAATATGACTTCACAGCTCCTCTGCCCACACCACTCCATTAATATTAACAACTGGGCGTTGGTTTTAAGCTTCATCTCAGAACTGATGGTGTGAAATCAAAGTTTTAGCTCACTACTTTCCCAGATCTAATGACAGCCTCTAGTCCTGGGATGATCTGACCCAGAGAGGTTCCTCAGGCTGGCTCCCAAAATAAGATGTGAAGGCAGATGTGGCTGCTTCTTGGAAGTTACGACAAAGCAGCTGCTGGATGGCACTTTGGGTTGTTTGTACATGTGGTTTTTAATTGTTTCTGGTTTTTAATTATGACTCTAAAGTATACAGGACATAATAATGCTTTCGTTCTTTTCGCCCTCTGTTGAGACACACATCCACATCGATGCCCACCTTATCTGAAGATGAACCAACAGGGCAACTTGCTATGTGTGGCTGGGAAGATCAGTACCAGACCAACATCCTCTCACACAACAGCAGGGAAAGAAACACAGGGAGATGGCTGAGAGACAGGCAGAGGAGAGAGCCCACACAGCTGACTGCTTACTGGGAGCCAGTGGCTTCATCATGGTGAGTCTGTCCCTGGCTAATGAGGAGGAGTCCTTACCTCGCCCCTGATATGAGGGACATTCATTCATTCTTTCAACAAATATTTATTGAGTGTAATATTAATTTTCTATTGCTGCCCTCACAAGTTAGTACAAACTTAGTGGCCTCAAACAACACAATTTTATTGTTTTCAGTGCTATGAAGTCCAACAAAGGTTTCACTGGGCTGAAATCAATTGTCAAGAGGGCTGAATTCCTCTCTGGAACCTCTAGAGGCTAATCCATTTCCTCGCCTTTTCTGCCTTCTAGAGACCACTGATTCCTTGGCTGGCCCTCTTCTCACATCTGCAAAGCCAGCAACAGCAGTCTGAGTCTGTCTCATGATTCCATCTTTCTGGTTCTGTGAGGCCTGGAAGGGTTCTCAGCTTTTAAGGATTTGTATGATCAGACAAGGCTCACCTAGATAATCCAGGATAATCCCTCATCTCAAGGTCTTTAACCTCAGTCCTATCTGCAGAGTCTCTTTTGCCATAGAAGGTAACATATTCACAGTCTCTGAGAATCAAGGCATGGAACTCTTTGGGGGCCGTTTTTCTGCCTACCACAAATGTATGCTCCATTCATCAGTGAACCAGAGAGAAACCTCTGCTTCAGAGAGCACACAATTGAGTGGGTGGGGGCAGACAATCAACAATAAACATTAGCAAAGAAGCAAAGCATTCAGTATAATAGAAGGTATGAGTGCTATGGAAAACATAGAGGTAGAGGAAGGGGAACAGAGTGCCAGGGCAGGAGCAGACAATGCTATTAACGATGGTGGTAGTAGATATCAGAGAGAGTGAGCAGCTGGTCAGAGGGTGGAATGCATGCAACTGAGATTAGGAAAGAGTTGCAGTAACTGAGAAATTATCATTAATTCTCAGAAATGTAGGGTATAGCTCTTTTTCCCCTTCCAACAGTGATGACTTTCTATGAAGAAAGCCAGTTAAAGTTTGTTCCTCTGATTCTTAGAGTGGAGTATCATGGCCCAGGGTGCAATAGTTTTTAGAGCACACTGAAGAGTGCAGAGGCCCAGCTCTGCAAATCAGTGGCTCAGAGACTTACTTGGAGATATCATTTTCCTTCTCTGGACCTCAAAGTTTTCATGGGCTCTCTGGCACTTGCTTCTGGAACCTCATGCTATTTGGAGAATAAAGATCAGTAAGCATAATCAAAATACTGTGGTACTGGCATAAAGACAGACCTACAGAGAAGAAATATAGAATACAGAGCCCATAAATAAACCTTCACATATACAGTAAAATGATTTTCAACAAGAGTGCCAAGGCCATTCAATGGGGAAAAGACAGTCTCTTCAACAAAAGTGTTGGGAGAACGGATATCCATATGCAAAAGAATGAAGTTGGACCCTCACCTTACACCATATACAAAAATTACCTCAAATGGATCAAAGACCTAAACCTAAAACCATAAAACTCCTAGAAGAAAACCTTTGTGACATTGGATTTGCCAAAGATTTCTTGGATAAGGCAACCAAAGTAAAAATAGATAAATTAGACTACATCAAAATTTAAAATTTCTGTGCATCAAAGGATACAATCAACAGAGTAAAATGGCATGGAAGAAAACGTCTGCAAATCATGTATCTGATAAGGGTATATAATAACCAGAATATACAAAGAACTCCTATAACTCAAGAGCAACAAAACAACACAGTTACAAATGGGCAAAAGTCTTGAACAGATACTTCTACAAAGAAGACATAAAAATGACCAACAAGCACATGAAAAGATGTTCAAAATCACTAATCATTAAGGAAATGCAAATCAAAACCACAGTAAGGTATCACGTCACATCCATTGGAATGACTACTATCCAAAAAACAACTAACAAGTATTGGCATGGATGTGGAGAAATGGGAACCTTTGTGCACTGTAGGTAGGAATGTAAAATGACCCAGCCTCTATGGAAATCAGAATGGCAGTTCCTCAAAAAAAAAATTAAAAATAGAACTATCACATGATACAATATCTAGGTATATACAACAGAATTGAAAGCAGGTCTCAAAGACATATTTGTACACCCAGCTTCATATATTCATAATAATCAAAAGGTGGAAGAATGCCAAATGTCCATTGATGGATAAATGGATAAACAAAATGTGATATATACATATGAAGGAATATTCAGCCTTAAAAAGGAAGGAAATTCTGACACATACTACAACATGGATGAACCTTGAGGATGTTATGCTAAGTGAAATAAGCCAGTTATTAAAAGACAACTACAGTATGATTCCACGTATATGAGGCACCTGGAGTAGTCAAATTCATAGAAATAGAAAGTAGGATGGTAGTTGCCATGGGCTGAAGGATAGGAGAAATGGGAGTTATTTAATAGGTATAAAGTTCCAGTTCTGTAAGAGAAAATGCTAGCGATTGGTTGTACAACAACGTGAATATACTTAACACTTAAAATTGGTCAAGATGGTAAATTTTATGATGTGTGCATTTTGCCATAATTTCATTACTTTAATTTAAAAACTCATAGTATAAGATCAGTAAGGACCTCTGGAATTTGTAAAGCATGCTGGAAATGTAAGCACTATTCCATGCTGTGACATGCTCTTGGAGGAGAAGTGACAGGTTATACAGAAACACCCCCCTCCTGATTCTCCCATGACGGACAGTACACAACATGAATGTCTGCCCGGAGCCAACAGGAGCCACAAGACACCGTTTGTCAGGGTTTCTGTGGCAGGGTGTGTACTCCCACTGCTCAGATGAAGAACTGATGAATTAGCTCTTACCCAAACATTGCAAATCAACACAAATAAACTACATCACTAGGTTTTGAAAAGAAAGAAACGGGAGAATCTGGAGTCTAGATGTTCCCCAAAGAATTCTTCCTTGGGTCTGTGTTAGCTTCTTCAGTTGTTTAGAATTTCAGAAACATTCAAGGTCAGAGGAATGGATAAGCTTATATAAAACAAGGTGTGTGGCAGAAAATAGCTTCATACACTCATTTCTCTGTGCAGGTTCTGGGCATTAGGAATCACCTTTTGGATCATCTGTAATACAGTCACTCGGCAAACATTTACTTAGCAACTTACCACATGCTAACCCTTGGCCAGGCCTTGGTGATAGGGTAAATAAGACATGGCCCTGCTTTAAGGAGTCTCAGTGGAGTAGGGGAGCCAGCAACAAAAAGCTGTAATTACATTCCAGATGTGCAGAACCTAGAGGCAAGAGACAGCATAACATACTCAGAGAAAGAGTAAATAGCTCAGTAAGGGTAGAATTCAGTCTTTAAGGCAGGGAACTAGATAGAGAAGGGGCTAAAAAGTTACTGAGTTAGAACCAAGTGCACTTTAACTCTAGCCATATGGTAGCATTTCCCATTAAAGTTGTCCCCAAAATGGCAAGGTGCCATGGAGACTACCAAATGGTGCTTCACTTTATTGCTGATTTCATCTTGCTTACAAAGAAATGGATGGCTCATTGACTGCTCCCCTTGGGAGATATTTAAATGTGTTCTTAGCCACCTCTTGAGAGATGCACTTTCCAGTGAGTTAAAGAGCATGGGTTGTAGAGTTAGTAACAGTCGAGGTTTTGATCTGAACCGTGTATGTCATTCCTGAACTATGAGTCCTCACGTGAGTGATTAAACTGGCCAGTGCCTGTATATACAGTACAACATGGGAAAAAGAATGGCTCCTATTTCATGAGGTTGTTGTGTGGGTTAAGTGAGGTAATGAATGCCAAGTACTGAGCACACAGTATGCAGTTCATAAAAGGCATGGATGGTATGTGTCCATTTATTCATTCTTTCATCAGCCATTCAATAGGCACTGTTCTACACACTGGGGATTTAAAGATTAATAAGGCACAGCCTTCACCCCTCAAAAAGCCCCCAGGCTAGTGGGTCAGAGAGTCATAATTATACAACAGGACAAGAGAATGCTCATTTGTTTTTTCTCCACCATTTAGGCCCCTTGAAAGAAGGGTCCTGTGTACTTTATCTCTATAAGAAGGTTGGGACAGAATTCCTATCGAGTTTGAATACAGTGAGTCTACGGGAACTTAAGAGCAGCCCTAGAAAATTGGTGACAAAAGCAGCAACTGAACAGAACCTGGTAGGGTTCTATATTCGTTATGCTGTCCTGGAGCCTGCTAGAGCCAGAAAGGACCCCGAGACAAAACGGATCAACTGCTGCACTTTGCAGATGAATGAACTGAGGCTTAAAAGACCGAATGAGTTGCCAAGCTCCCTCCACTGAGTTGGGTCTTTGCTCCTGAGACAGAGCTCCGTGCCCTCTTCACACAGTGCAGCTTCATTTCTCATCGTCTTCTCGTGTTAATTACGCAGCTCTCTATTTTTTTTTCATGGCGGACTATCATCTTTGCACCAGAGTTTTCGAATGAAGAGGGAAACCAAACACCATCCGCTAGTTCTTTCCCATTTTTCTTTGTAAAAACCCAGGCAGCATTCAGCTGTAGAATAATCCTGCTTTCTCATCCTTCAGGAGCATGTTTGCTGGCTGCCTGCCCATCACATCAGCTCTGTTATCCCAGGAGGCCATCTAACATTTCCCACTGGCCTGACAGGGTGGTAGGGAGGCAGGTGGAGCTCAGTCATAAGAATCTTGACAGTGAAGTCAACATGATCAGTCTGACTCTACTTTCTAAAGATATTAGCCAGCTCTCCACTTTTTCCCCCACTTAGAGGTTGAGAGTAAGGCTTTGGAATTGTCCAAGGTTTGAATCTGCCTCCTCTGCTTAGTAGGTGAGACATGTTGTCGGCAGACCACTAAACCTCTCCAAGTTCCCTCAGGTGGGCCCCCCACCTCTGTAAAGCATTCTGAGGACTGACATGATGCTGTGTATACAGGAGCGGCACAGGGCTAGGGAAAGGGCAAAACCTCAAGGAGGGATACCAGGAAGAGGTTACTGTTGGCATTAGCATTAGTATCAGAATTAGTATCCAACCCAAAACATGCAGAACAAATTTTCACTGGTCCATCTTTAACTTCTGAGCTTCATATCTGCTACAGGTAGTGATAAAATGTACTATTGCCAAATCACACATTATCCCTCTTCTAATCATCATAGTGTCACTGTGAATCTATAGGGAAACTAAGGATCAGAGGTCAAGTGCCTGACACCAGGTCATTCCATGAGAAAATCAAGAGACAGATTTGCAAGTAGGTGTCTGCAACTAAGTCCACAACATATCTGCTCTATTCACCCAATTCTCTTCCTCTTCCTCCTCCTCAAGTCATTCAACAGATATAAACAAAAGCTTTAAAGTTTTACTTCCTCTCCATTTCTAGGAACATCAATGAGCCGCTGGAATCCGCTCCCAAATGCTGCCCTTTCCTTCATGCAGTTGAGGCCTGCCATCCTTGCACACATTTCCCCGCACACATTTCCCCTTGTGGGATGTATGCATTCATATCTATAATTATTTCCCCTTCTGAGTAAACAATCCTTGAGATCACACATCTTTCAGCAAGAATTCCCTTTTACACATCTGCCGAATGTTTATTAAGAATGCTGTTCTGATATGATCCGTCTCCTAATGACTAGCCCTTATTCACCCAGAACATTTCCACTACCCTAGTCAGCCTTGTTCCTTGTGCTAAATTTTAAATGCTACTCCTCCGCTGGAGCCCCAAAAGCCTTTAGTATTGCATGTCATTTGTGCTGCCTGGCCCTTGTGTAGGCTGCTCTGTTCCATACTGACGTGATCTCCCTAAACTCAAGGCTCCTTTGTACCCCTTCTTCTTTCCCCGGCCACCTTTGACCTCTCGCCAGCTTTATCCCAAGCTCGGTGCGCCCTCCCCTCGGCTGCGTCTCTCCACCTTCTGCAACTTGTGTCCCACCTACAGTTAGCCTGTTATCTCCCTCTGCTCTAGTTTCTGCCTCCATCTCTTTCTCTGAAAGCGCCACTTCCCTCCCCTTTCTCTCCTCCTCTGCGCACTTCAAAGAGAGCGCTTTCTGAAGTGAGCTCAGCTTCCTATTCTCAAAGCTCATTTCCCTTCCGTTTTCTTCTTGGGACCTTTTCCTCTTATTTACCGCTCATTTACCACTTTCCTTCTCCATGACCTTAAATCTCTCATCTTCATTGAACACTCCTGCCTCTCGCCAACTTCTCCTTCTCTTACCCATTCTGAAGCCTCCACGACATTATTTCAAAACGTGTCACCAGCTCTGTGCTGCTTCTCTCATTCAGGGCCCTTGAGGCTGTTCGAGCTCTGCTCACCTCCTTTTTATGTCATTCTTTTAGAAAAATGTTCAAAGATACTCTCTCATACACTGCAAGGGTAACTGTCAATTCACACCTGAACCCTCTGCCCTATTTCCAGCAGGAGATGTGGCTGGGACTGTGGTTACGCGTCCCCCATCTCACACACCCTCCTGCTGGGACCCTGGTCACGCACCCCCCCAATCTCACACACAACCTCCAGCTGGAACCCTGGTCACGCGCCCCCCCAATCTCACACACAACCTCCAGCTGGGACCCTGGTCGCGCACCCCCAATCACACACAACCTCCAGCTGGAACTGTGGTCACGTGCCCCCCATCTCACACACCCTCCAGCTGGGACCCTGGTCACTAGCCCCCAATCACACACACCCTCCGTTCCCTGCTCCTGCACTCTCTTGGCTCTGGTCCTGCCTACTTCTCTGCTAAGCTCCTTACCCATTTCTTATCAATTTCTATCTGCCCTTCACATCCTCGACTCCAGACTGAGTCCAAAAAGCAAATGATCAATTAATTCCCCAGCTAGCAAGGCTCCAATGGCTCCTCATATCTTCCAGCAAAAGGTCAAAACTCCCCAGTATGGAGCACAAGGTGCTGCCTGAGCTGGCCCCGGCCCACCACCGCAGGCTCAAATCCTCCACGCACCACCATCCGAACTCACTGGGGAGCAGCTGCATCATGTATGTGGGAGACACCATGGTGGTTCAAGCTGCCAGGCCTCTGACACGATTTTCTGCTCTGGGGAATGCCCTTCCTACCTCATGCTTGCATGATCATCTCCCGTTTTCCATTATCTTTGATCCTATTATCCTTCTAGCTTCAACTCAACAAAAGAAATGAAGGATGGATGGAGGAAGGGAAGGAGAAGGGAGACAAGGAGGGAAGGAAGGAGCAGGCAATTGCACAGTACATTCAGATAATGTTTTGAGCAACAGCCATCCTTATATCACTTAACAAATTCTTCCCCAAATCCATGGTGGATAACTAGCTCTGTATTTCCCTTGACAGAGTTATTTGAATACCCAGATGCTCCAATATAAGCCATCAGGATAATAACAACAATCAAAAATAATAGCAAATATACCATATTCCAGAAAACTTCTGAGTTCTTTACCTGTATGAACTCATCTGTGCCTCAGTAACTGGTGAGGAAACAAACATGTTAATTGATTTTCTCAGCACCACCCAGCTTTTAGTGGAGGCCAGAGTCCAAACCCCAACACCAGTGCTGGGCCTTCTACACCCATACTGCATCCACGGGCTGCTATTTCAAGTGGTGCTATTAACACACACCAAACGTGCTTTAAAAAGTCCTCAGTATCTCCCATGCTCACTCACTGTCTTATTACAATGAAGGCTTTGGCCCTGCGTGGCCCTCTCAAATAGACCACAACATTCTTCAGGAAGCCCATCCCGGTGAAAATAATATGGAATTTGAATCAGAAGACCTGATGGGATTCAAGTTCTATCTATGTTGCTCATTAGCTGTGTGGCCTTAGGCAAATCATTTAACTTGGACCTCAATTTCTGTCTGTGATGAAGATATTAACACCTACCCTCATAGGGATGCTCTAAAGAACACATGAGATAATGTCTATAAAAATATTTGCAAAAGGTACTTATTTCAATTCTAGCAGTTCTAGTCAGACACCAAAATAACCATGATTACTCTTCTGAATAAAGATCACCTGGTGCGCCTTAACTCATGGAGGCTGAAAAGCTGCAAGCATATGCCTGAATTTATCCCAGTGGCATGAATAATTGGAGCCCTGGCATGTAACCTTTTTACTGGACTGCAAGTCTTAGCCTGTATAAAGTTACTCCTCCTTTCAAATCTTCCTTGAAAGGGGACTGCAGAGATGATTTCAGCTTCCCCCAAGAATGAGACAAGGAGAAATCAAGGAGAAAAAGAAAGAAAAGCCAGCTTCAGTCCTTTTCATTTCATTTTTTCCACCTATTGTGATTTCACTGTATTTATTTTGTTGTTTGCTATTTTCCCTAGTCTCCCAACTTCCTTCTCACAAACTTTACCCTGAGGCCCTGAAGGAAATCTGTTTTTGGGATATCCACAGTCCCAGATGTCCACCTGCAGCCATGGCTATTTTTCCTTCTAAGTCTACATATTCCGTGGCTCACACAACCACCTCATTGGCACTCTTCTCACCTGTAAGTATTCAGATGTTTGTTTCCTGTAAATAGTGTAAGTCCTTCAACCTTGCTCCTGGTGACCATGCGTTTTCTCCAGCTACAGGAGCAGCTTGGTTGATCTTTACCATAGCCAGAGCTATGGTATGTGACAAGCGGCATGTGAAGCCAGGTCCCCTGCCCGCCACCAAAGCTCATTCCACAATAACACATTGACTGTGCATTTTTGGTTCCAGGAACTTTCATCCATTCACAGGTATTTAACAGCCCATACAATGCTTGGTGCTGGGCATAGTCTAAGTGGCAGAGGGATACAAAATAAACTCAGAGAGGTCTGGACAATGAAGAGGCTGCAACAGAAGCATCTGTTACTTCTACATGATACATTTTGCTGAAAGGATGGTACACTAATGAGTATGGTAACTCACAAGAGTTCATTATAAAATCTGTCGTATGTAAAATAATCAAGAAGAGCTGTCAATTCATGTTGTTAGGTGCTATACTGTGAAGATCTAGCTCCCCACTTGGCACATGGGAGGCACACTTGAAATACTAATTAATCAATGCTTCCATATACTGAGCAAAGCTTGAATCTCTAAAAACATGAGTCCCACATGTTTCATGGTTCACTTGTTTATTTAACACCCAGCATTTACTGAACATCTATTATGTGTGAAGAGATGTCGTGGGAAACAAAGAAGAATATAAGGCAGTTCATGACCGCAGAGATATGTCTTGGTGCTATCAGATAAAAATAACTTTATATAGATGTCTGAAGCATTAATCTAGTCATACATTTTACATAGTCTTTTTAAAGCCATATAAACATACACACACACACACAGGATGCAACTTTATGCTTGTTGAAAGATGCATTTTTAAAGTGAAATACAGTGTGAATACCAAGAGTCACTTGTATCACAATTCTTGTAACTGATTTGCTTCTCTTGGATAAGTTTAGTTCATATCAGGCTCCATTTACTTCCTTAATTTTAATAAGTGCTTTTTAAGGCCACTTTCACCCAAAACAAGTCAGCCCAAACTGCACTAGTTATTTAAAACAAAGTATGTAATGACACTCCTACTTCTGGGGCTCACTGTAAATTCATCCACGTATTCCTGCATTCAAAATACACTTGTTGAACAATCACGAGGTTTCAAGTATTATGCCAGGTGCTGGGAAAGATGCTGCTCCTTGCCACCAAGCGCTCATAATCATCTAGAGGAAAAACATCAAACCATTAAATTAAATTTCAGCAAATGCAGTTGGAACGCAAAGGAGAGAGGAATTCACTCTGGCTAAAAGAAGTCTGAGAAACAAAGGAGCTATGTATGATGGGTTTTAAAGATAAGTAGAGGTAGTGAAGAAAGTAGGGAAAATGTAATCCTGTTAAATGGAATAGCATTTCCAAACTTGATTTATGACAGGGCCTGGCATGTTCAGGGAATAGCCAGATTGATGTGGCACAAACGCAATTGCATGTGGCACTGGGGATGGAGATGAAGACGGCAGAATGGTTGTGCGGTCCCAAGCACTGAGCTAGGGGTGCTGTGCTACCATTAAACCAGGGAGATTTGTCCTTATCGCAATTTCCTTGAGAGATAGTATAGTGCTGGGGAGGTCGGCAGGCCCTGCAGCCACACGACCTGGGCTGCACATGCAGGATTGACTACTTTCTGGCTATGTGACTTTGAGCAGGCTAACTCCTCAGCCTCAGTTTCTTACCAAAACATGGGTAATAATAATAGTACCTAGGTCACAGGGTTACTGTGACAGTTAAGTGAGCATTTAGAATAATGCCTGACTAAATAGTAGCAATAATGACCCATCAATAGCAAAGGCATTGCTGCCAATGATTCATTAAAAGGATTTCGGTTTTCCCCTAGTTCCACCTCAGTGTGAGGATCTGATTCAGACAAGCATTTCAGGAACTGCCCATAACCGGTGCTTACACGGCTGACCAAGGAGAGAGATCAGAGGTATGCAAATTCCAGCCTGTGGACCAAATCTGGCAGGTTTACTGGAACATGTTCATTTGTGTACTGTCTGTGGCTGCCACTGAGCTACAGTGGCAGAGTGGAGTAGCTGCGACAGAGACCATATGGCCTGACAGGCCAAAAATACCTACTAGATAGTATCTAGTTCCTTTCAGAAAAAGTTTGCTGACCCCTGAGATAGATGACTGAATGACAGAGACAGAGAGAGATGACATACATATAATAAAGATGAATATACATCTGTCTCTATAATCTGGTAACTTGATTCAAGAATTTGCTCATTATTCTCTCCTGCTTTGGCCACTAACTTAGACTAGTCATTCTCAATTTTCTACCGTCTTGTGATTTGCCTGTATAGGTGGGTTTTATCTGCCAGCTCTTATCATATGTGGAGCAGTGAGAGAACAAAGCTGAGACCATTACCTTACATCTTACCAGATTATTAGAGCCAACACAGGTAGAGCTTTATTCAAAGCAATCATTTCACGAACACAAGCTGAATTACATTCCCTTTTTTCTGTTAGTCCAACATCAGACTCACTGGGCATTGTGTTGCAAAGACAACTGCTGAAGGCACAGAGCTTCAAAAACTGCTGCCCTTCCAATGGAAACACAGTTACATTAGCCTCCAGTCTCAAAATACAAAAACAGCCTTTGTGGTCGTTTGAAATACAGATCTCAATCACTGTTTACTGAACCTTAAACCTTGACAAGATAGGTTATTTTCAGGTCCTGAACTAACTTCAGATTTATCCTTTCCTTAAGGAAATACAAAAGAGACTGAGCTTTATGCACCACATCCCTTTTGTTATATTAGAATTAGGGGCTAGTACAGAAGGAAATGCTTTTCAATAAGCCTTCCCTGCAGATGCTTCTGGAAAACCCTGGTTGACCATGCCCTTGGAGCAGTTATGTTCTACAGTGGTTTCTGTCAACACTAACAAGTGTTCTATAAGAACAAGGAATGGTGCCATGCCCATAAAAGCTAAACATATTTCTTTCCAACAAGACTTACCGGAGCCTTTAACTTATGCATTATGAAAATGCAGTTTCCCAGTTTGTGGACAGAAAATGCAGACTTACTTGATGAAGGAATGAGATTAAGGGTCTGATTTTCCTTGGGACTTGGCTTGGGAGTGTGATCTTTAGATTATGGAATACTTTCCTGATAGATGTGACCTACTTTACATACTTGCTTAGAAAGCAGCTGCTCAACAAATATAGGTTGTTTTTGCCATTCTGCATCAAAGGAGAAAACAATGACTAACATACAGGTTAAATACTACGTTATCATTCAGCACCAAGGGAGATAACCTCTATGGAGGCAAGCTTTGCAAACTTCAGCCTTGGCTCTAAACTGTTGAATTGGATGTCACGCTCAGAGTAACTTGAAGAAGGAATGAATGTTCTTTGAGACACTGCAAACTGAGAAATACTTTACATGACACTGCCTTCAACCCTGCAACATAAGTATGTCCTATTCCAATGTTGCAGATGAGGAATGTGGGCATCAGAAAGTAACTTTCCTGACTACAAAATAACCAGTATTGAACCCATATCTGTCTGGTTCAACCTGTACTCAAATATCACCACCACAGCGCTTGAACATGCTAAGAGAACTTTCTGCAGTGATGGAAATGCTATCTGTCCTGCCCACTAGCTCTACTACGGTTGCTGCTGGCCACATGGGGCTACTAAGCACATGAAATGTAGCCAGTGCAACTGAGAGCTGGGTGTTTTAATTAGTTTAAATTTAAATAGCCACAGGTGTCTCATGGCTACCGTGCTGGAGTACAAATCTCCAGCAATCCTCTAAGTACAGAAGCTATTCGACTCAGTTTTACAGTAACACCAAGCTTATCAGTTTTCCACTATCAACCTCCAGTTTTACCTTATCCAACTAATCAAGGAGCCAACAAATCCCAAGGCCAGTAGGCCAGAGGGAAAATGGGCAGGAGGGAGGGGATCAGCAAATACAGTAAAGAAAATAAGTGAAAGCAGGAAATGTGCGGGAGATAAGAGCCCAAACTAAAGGAACTTAGCAGGCTATGGACATTTTTTTTTAGCGCCAAAGCTCCTGAAGCATTTTAATAAGATATAAGGTGGCCAGGCCAAGGCACAGCAAGAAAAGAAAGCACTGTAAATCTGGGGTCATTCAGAAAATGTCCAGTGCACTTCAGTGGGCCCTGAGCCACCATATTATGCTTCCCTGATTCTGTCTGCAGTCACTGAAGCACACAAAAGGTTTGGATGCTCAAAACATTGGATTAAGGTCTTGTAAAAATCCATTTAACCTAGCATTGCCATGCTGAACAAGCCAGGTGAGTGATGTATGTCACGAGCCACTTTCAGGTATAAAGGGCCAGACTGGGGCCCTTTATGTCTTTTTTCCAGCTTTTCTTGCTAAGCTTTGACACAGATTCCAGGACTTTATGTTTGGAAAAAAAAACACTTTTTGTTGTTAATTTTGTATCCTGACCATCTGAATGGTTGATGGCAAAATAAATTACTGGTTGTTCTTTGACTTTGTAATTTTAGCACTTTGTCATCAGAGATATTTGAAAGCACACTGTGGTTCAAACATTGGTTCTGCCACTTAGTAGCTATGTGTCCTTGACCGTGTGCTAGTACTTTATCACTCTATGTGTTAATTTCTCCATCTATAAAATAGGGGCAAGAGTAGAATCTACCTCTTAGGTATTTCTAACTCCACACACACAGTCAGACTGTAAGCACTTGTTACTAAGTCAAGGACCCAGTTCCTCTAATGACCCTGAACAAGTCATGTGATCACACCAAGTCAGTAGTTTTTTTAATCTATAGAATGATAACAAATTTTTTTCCTATATGTATCTTATAAAAGTTTCACTTGAGATAATATAAGCAAGCATGTTTTAAGAAGGATAAGGCAATATAATAATGAAGTCTGTTTTATATTAATATGCTTAATTTTTTTCCTGGAGTCAAAAAGGAATTGTTTATCTAATAAAAATCATAAAATGTTAGAATCAGAAATCATTTTTCCCAATCCTCCAATCCAGTGTAGCACTACCCTTTTCTCTCAATTTTTTTCAGCCAAACAAAATTTGGGAAAGGGAGCACATTATCACATACAAACCATTTGACACTTGGACAATCCCTTGAGCCAAAACATGCATTTTCTAATCTTTACTCCTTTGGAAGGGAACAGAAGAATTCTATGGCCATTCCACGTGGCAGTTTTTAAAATGTTTGAAGAGGGTGACTATATTCCTCACTTCCTCCATACACCCATCCCTGCCAACAAACACATTTCAAAGTATAAATAAGTATTTCTGGTTGTTTCCATTACTTTTCTAATTGTTGGAGGGACTAGCTTTTTGTTTTGCTTTGACCTTTCAGTACTCTTCCTCCAGACACACTCTAGTTTGACCATTTCTCATTCCACTAACATTTATCTACTCCATTCCAGGCCCAGCTCTGGGCTCCGGAGAAAGGAGCTGAGTCTGAAGACACCTTGCCTCATTCAAGAAGCCACCCCCTGGTATGGGAGGCCGATGCGTCCACAGATACTTGAACTTCCAAATGGCCCTCCAGGGGGCAGAGACAAGAATCTACCATCAACTTCTTTAGCACTAAATGCTTCCAGGAGTCTACCCCAAGAGTGATCAGGCATCTTAGGTAGCCCACTGGTGGCGTGTATTAACTTAAATCAACTTCACCCTCACCTATCTCAAGAACAGCCAGATACTCACTACATTCTGTTTTGCCATAGATACTAATGATTAGCACCAAAGTCCAAGACATTGCACTTAGCTCTTTTAAATTTTACCATGGTTGACTCAACCAACCCTTCTCATGCGTGACAATCAGTTGGAAGCCTGTTATTTTGGCCATCTGGTCTCAGTGTGATCTGCCAATAGGGCAGGCATACTTCGTCCCAATCACTGATGAAACTGCTCACAACAAAAATCATTTCCATGTGATTGCTCAGGTTTACCAGAGACACTAGACGCGTAAGGCTATTCATCAGTCAGTCCATCAACATTGTCAAATGTCCCCTTTGAGCAAGGCTCATAGGCAGGGGAGAGGGTTACAAAGTGAAAGAGACATGGTCACTGTGCTTGGGACAACTAGAGTCTCAAAGAGATGATCCCCATGTACATGAATAGCTAGATGCGGGCCCAGCGCCTAACATCGGTGCTGCAAAGCATCATCAGGAGAGCCATTCTCCTGAATGAGGCTGCAGGAAGGCCTGAGAGAGGGGGAGGGCAGTGGACGGGGGCCCTGACAGAGGAGGAGGTCAGCAGGCAGTGGGGCTGAAAGGGAGATAACAGAAACTTACAGGGAATGGATTTTCAAGTGATGCAGGTGACAAAACAATTTTTGTCTGTTAGTTTTGGAATATTTGTCTCCCTTCTGGAAAATTTGCTAAGTAGTCAGTATGTTAAGGGTCATCTCACAATCCTCCCCTCAACCGCAAATGGTTCGTTCCTCTTCCCTCTTTTCATAGGGGTGTGTATAATAAAATCTGTTTCTTTCCTATCTTAAAATACAAAGCAAAAACACCCCATGTTTACAAGTCAGGGGCAACTCTTCGAGCTCCAGTTCATCACTCCACATGTCTCAGAAACATGTATGCTGGCTACCTTCAGAAGGCTGGAGACACCGGCTTGGGGCCCTGCCAGACAGAGGCTTTTCAGTGCTTCCCGGGTTTTGTCCCATGCTTCACAGGGTGCCCAATTACACTTCATTTTCCATGTGGCCTTTTACTTCCTTTGAACACTGACTTGAAGGTTGGGTTTGGGTTTTGAATGTGTGCTGTTCAATACTGAGGTGCTTCATCAGAGGAAGTGCTGATTCCTGGTGGGGCTTTTGTTTATACACAGGCTTTTCACAGTTCTTCCCTCCAATTCAGTTCTAGTTTAAGCTTGAAATGATAAAAGATGTTTGCAGGAGCCAGAGCTGGGAGCTTTTTTTCTCCTCTTTTCTACTGGAGGTCACCAGCTCACTATAAACACCATTCCAGCCACACAACCAAAGGCAGTGCAATTAAGAGCTCCCGGTTGGCAGTGCAGAGGTCTTTTTCCCTTATGGAAGCTAAGGAGAGATTTGTGGACAAAGACTGCATCTTATTCTTCTTTGTTTTCTCAGCACTGTGCATAGCACCAAGCATATAGCAGGAGCTTAATATTAATAAATACTGAATAGGAATCACATGATGAATGGATGGATGACATAGTTTCCTGATCTCAAAATGGGATTGTCCTAATTAAATAAAATTTTAATATTAATTCAAACCTGAGACCCCAGGCTTCTATCATTTTGTGAAATAAATTAGGACATTGACAGGCATATTTACTTGAATAATATGCATATACTTTAGAAGGCAGGCCAAGTCTGAGAATCCCAGTAACCTGCAGAGTACATACGAACCAAACGCTTCTCATCGGTTCACTGGTCTAGCAAGCACAGTGCTAAGTACCAGAATCTAACTAGATATCTTAGAATGTGAAAGGTAATAGGCCCTCATTTTACAGATAAGAAAAGTACGGTGACTTGGCCAAGTTCACACAGGTAGTCAGCTGCATAGCTTGGATTGAATTTACTGCTGCTTCCCCCTAAAAGCTGATCATTCATATTCCAGATAGGAAAATAACATGCATTAGCTTGAGGCATTATAGACCTAATGGATTCAATTAACGCCAAGGTTCTTGGCTTGCAATGAAGACCCAGCAAGTCTTAAGACAGGGAGCCCAAGCTGAACTGAAAAAGATAACTGCTTTAAAATGGACAGCACTCAATAATGACGGTTGTCCTACCTTCCCCACACGTGGGGGACTCCATGGACTGACTGTGTGGCTGCCTATGCCCAGCAGTCACTGAGTTCAAATTAACAGTGGTTGTCAGTGGATTAGGAGATGAGCGGGCCTTGGGGGTTACCATTTAGATTTCTCTCAAACTTAAAATGGTGCTAGTGTTTGACAGCTCCAGATATTACATCTCTGTGACGGTGTACATCCAAGTATGAGCTGCTGGAGATCTGAAACACCATTGCTGAGGATCTCCAAGTCTGTGCAAGAAACGGACAGCGCCTCACAGTACCGGAGCACTTATTTTTCAGGTTAATTTTTAATATCTGAGGTAGAAAGAATGAAAAAGTAGACGGCTCCCTGTGAAACTGTTCTATCTAAACACTCCAACCCCCAAGGCTGCCACCCCCAACTCCTGCACCTAAAATGGGGCTTGGCACATAGCAGGCATGTGGCTGAATGAAGAATAAAAGTTATGAAAGGTCACCTGACCTGCATGTGAACTTCCCAGCTGGAAGTAGCAAGCTTGAGGTTCTTTCCACATGACGAACCTACACATGACACTGTATAAAGCAAGAGTGAGTACTTTGTGCTAATATCAGTCTTTAAAAAAAAAAGCCACGAAGAGTGTTTTTCATTGTCTCTGGTTAATAATAACCTATTAGGCTAGTCCACTTGGGGTGGTTCCCAAGTGCAGGCCCTAAATCATCTTGTGTAGTCTGGGCTGTTTATTGAGACACTTCTCCTCACACAAATCCACCGCATTACCATTTAGTAATGCTGAGGAACGAGAAGCAATCATTTCTTGTGCCCATCTAGACACATTACACAGTGCAATCACAGAATGGGATTTATTCAGTCTCAGGCACTGACGTTGATGTGGCTCAAACCTAATTTTCTAGAGGACAGCACAATTCTCATTGATTTGGGGAGATGTATTCACATGGTCTTGCTTTGCAGACTAGCGTTCCCTGAGTCTATGCAAAAACAATCTCAAAATATTAAAACACCACTGAGGATGGTAGCAGCTCTCTTTTCCTTCTTAAAAGCCCTGGAATGACCTATCACCAAAAAGGCCACATTTGACATGATGGAAAGTAACACAGCATGGCCCTGCCATAAGGCGCTGAATAATCAAAAATGTATAAAATGATTCCAGTATGTGCACAAAATGATTTACCTCTCCACTCAACTGCAAAAATTTGGCACTTCATATACGTTAAAATAAAATCTCCCTAAGAAATGACTGAATTTACTTCACATGGTGTAAGTACCTAAGCAACATCACCACAACTCTGTAAGAGTCCCCTTTCAGCTATATTTATATCTGTATTTGTTTTTGTCTTTCCCTGTAAAATCTCTAAGATGTAACGTAGCTTATTCATATGGCCACCAACTATTTATGGAACATCTCACTGCAAAATACTTTTCATATATGGGAAGATGTGTGTGAAAAGCCACCTGTCCCAAAGTTGCTCACAGCCTTGTGGGGAAGACAATACACATAAAGTGCCACAATATCACTTATGAAAAGAACAGTTAAGAACAGAGAAGGGCAGCGCTCAGGTCTGGGAAGGCTTTTGAGGCTGTGTGCCTGCAACCCTGAACTATACATTAGTTAATAGTCATCACATATGCAGATGAATCTGCAGTTAGAGTGGGCACAGGATCATAGAGAGCATTCATCTCAACCCTTCCTTCTCAGCTGAGAATATGGAGGTTCAGAGAAGTCAGGTAAGTAGCTTGAGGACACACAGATCTCCTGCCTGACCTGATAGTAGAACCCGTATTTTCTACATATCCTAGCACTCCGTGCCACACAGCCTGTCAGGGCTTCATTTCTTTTACCTGCGCACAGGTAATTCAGCACAGGTGACTCAGCAGAGGTGTTCACAGCTTCACTAAGACTGAGCTCCACGTTTTTAGTTCCTTTTAAATACGGAGTTTGTCCATGATTCCAGCCAGATAAAACAGCACTAAAAAGTGAGCTGTGTTTGTGACATTGTCTGTGTCATTATATGATAATGACTGACTAGTTAAAAGTTGGTAAATATTAAGATGACACAATATCTGGATTGAGGTCCCTACCACCAATCCTGCCACAATGAAAATAAAGTAAAATATATAGATAGATAAAGAAAAGACCCCTATTTCATGGTACAGTAGATGTTAGGACAAGAAATGAATTTATACCTATGAGGTCAGTCTCATCTTACAGTAGGGGAATACTAATTTGCTGATATGCTTTATGCTGGAGAATTTAAAGGAAAATTGGCATTAATGGTGCTACAAAATCTCAACTTCTCTTATGAGGCTAAGCAAGAGTAGAAAAAGGGAAACTGTTTTAGTCACCATATTTTATTACACAAAGGGCTGAATCAGAAAATTGGAATATTAATAAAATATCTTCGACATGGACTTTGCTAATGAAATAAATAGATTCATGCTTTTATGAAGATCTGATATGCTATAGTCACGTTTTAAGGGCAGTGAGTCCCTTTTAGTAATTACTAACAGGGATGGTTTAATTACACCCTTAAGTGCCAAGATATTGCTGCAATATACCAGCTGGGGACTGAAGTGCCCACTCTCTCCTAGATTCCTAGACTACCTGGAGTCTGACATGCAAATCCCATCAGCTTTGATTCTGATACTTCTAGGAAGAGGCTTAGGCAATATATCTTTTGCCTTATTCATAAAGAAAATAATCCCAATAGAAGGATCAATTTGCTTACCTGTTAACTCTCTGGGGGACAGTTACTTACTTCCTAGAGGAGAGGAATTAACTTGTGAGCATACTGCCATAAACACAAAGCCAAGACCAGGCAGAACCCAAACATCCCAAAGCTTTATAATTAGAAGACATATCTCAGGACCCTTCTCTGGATAAGAGAATGTCCCATTAAATAACAGAAGCCTGCTATGTGAATTGATGGCAATTCACAGGATAGAAAAATTCACTCCCTTCCCCAACAATCTGGCTCTCCTAAGAAGAGAATTGGGGGAATCAAGAATGCTTCAAAGATACAGTGCATGGGCATCACTGGTGTAGCATGTGCCTGGCCTGCCAAACATGCATTTTCCACCCTGATTTTCCTTTTGGGGTTTATCCTCTTAACCCAACTTCAGCCCACATAGTTTGGTGGGGCTGACCTTATCCTCTGGGTCCATACGTGGACCTGGGGCCATGCTGACCAGCAGACATGAATTCTGCTTCTCCAACTGTGACCACGGTGACTGATTCAGGAATGAGAACAAGTCCACTGAGAGCTAGCTCTAGGTCATTCTGTGTACCTACCAGCAAAAAGCCCTCTCTCCTGCCAGGGTTGACTTAAGCTAGTAGGATGTAAGCCTATACTGTTGGTGGCTATCTTCACCACTGCTTTGGGAGAGCCTAACACAAAGCCAACACAGAGAATGCAAAGCTGACATTTGGAAATAGGGTTGACTGAGCCCTCAGCTCTAACCATGCCTGCAGCCAGACTACGCTTAGACTTCCTTATGTGAGTCAAGAAATTCCCTTTTAGACTAAAGTCATACTGTGCTAGATTCTTGTCACTGATAACCTGAAGAGTCCTCATAGAGTCAAAAAATTTAAATTCAGACTTCTTAGTTAACATGGGAGCAGGCATGTGAGGCATCCTCTACCAGCCCTCCATTAAAATAAAAAGAATGTACTAGGGCTTAAAAGAAAAAAACAAAATAAAAAGCTTAATGTTTTATAGATATCTCTGTCTAACAAAATCCCAGCCTAAGTCCACCCTGCTCTTTGAACCAGAACAGTATAACCAGTATGGTAGTCACTTCCTCATGGGGCTATTTAAAATTAAATCATGATATAATTTCAAAAAGATACATTTTCTTAGTCACATTAGCTGAATTTCAAATGCTCCGACTGGCCATATATGGCTAGTGCCTACTACAATGGACAGTGCAGCCAGAGAATATTTCCATCATCACAAGAACTTCTACTGGAGAAGGTTGGCAGTAATTCTGCCCCTTCCAGGTCTGGGATGTAGTCACTATGCTAACCAGGAAATCAGGCTGCCTCCAAGGTTCGATGAATAAAGAATATTCATCAAAGAATTATTTATAATGAAAAAGAAGGAGCAACAACTTAAATATATAAAGGAAAAGTTACATGAGGATGATGACATGAACACTTAAAGAAGTACATATATAACTATTAAAATGGATATTTAGAGAGTGTTTCTTAGAGATATGGGAACAAAATGATTTTTTTTCTTTTTTTAATGAAAGAAAACACAGCATATCAATAAGATGAACTCCACAAAGCAAAACCAGTAGTAAAAAAAAAGAAAAAAAATCCTATAGCTCATATTTTTAATGTTTTCTATGTGCCAAGCCATATGCCAAATGCTTGATATGCATTATCTGGTGTAATAGCCAAAATACCTGATAAAATAGATAATATCTTCATTTCTATTTCACAGATGAGAAAAAATAAGACTTGCCAAGATTAAATAAATGGAGAAGCCTGGACAGAAACCCATGGTGATCTGACCTCAAACCCTAGCTTCTTTATCTCTCTGCAGCTCAAGACATTAACAGTGATTTGCTTCTGGGTGGAAATACTATGTGACAATTTTCTCTCTTTTATATTTTTTGTTTTCCAAATTCAATAAACAAGGGGTAATTTTTTTTAAGGAAACAAATTCTCGAAGAAAAATTCATTGAACTTGACTGTAGCCAGTATGTGGTTAAAAGGAGACTTCTGTATGCAGTGGGTTTTTGCTGAAAATGAGTTAATCATGAACACTAGGAGCTTCCATATTCTGCCGAAGCTTCTGTTCAAATCTAATTTCTCAGAGTATATTGCTAGACGCTAATGAAAACCCAAAGAGACACACGCATTCGGGAGCCAGATACCCAATGAATTTTCTGTTGTTTTTATAGTGAACAACTTTTTTATATCCTAATATTTTTATGCCAGCTATGAAAAAGATAAATAAATATTTATGACATTCAGTCAGTTCCACAGTAACTATGAAGTTGCTTATGTCCTCACTCTGGTTTGAAATGTGCATATTTTAGTGGATGGGAGTCTCAGCTGAAAGCGAAAAAGCCACAGGAACACTGTCATTTACAGACCCTAGAACCGCTCATTTGCCCCACTTCAGGGACTTGCCTTGGTAGCAGTGCATGACAAGCTCACCTAGGGCAGCTCTGGGCTTAGATACAAATTTCAGTGTTGTCCTGTAAACAGCTAAGGACACACCAGAATTGCCATGGATGCTGGTTTTACTGTAGTTTTACCATGGATCAAAAGTGTTTGATCAAGAACAACAAACAAGGTAATTGAGGAAACACACAGAAATAAATGAAGGCCAATTTCCACCATTCAACTCTCTTGTGGAAACTTTCCTTTACCAAAAATGACCCAGTTTACCCCTTGGTATGTTGACCGAACACCCACTTGAGGAAGACTTAGGTAGTCATAACGTACTAATTATAAAAATAGACCAATATCCACCAATGGATGGTCCACAAGCTTAAAACAGGCCATGGACCAGTTAGCCTATAAATGTTTTCTGTTGTTTAACTGATTTATGCCAAATTTTTAAACAGATGTATTTTGCATTAAAAAAAAAAACCACACACGAGATTTCTTGCTTTTCTTGAAAAAGCTGAAGACCTGGCTACTTGGATCCAGCATTCCCTTACTGCAGCCACTGGCTGGAGGGGAACAGTGGCTTTGCAAGTGCCCTTCTGCCCCCAGACTGCTTCACTCACTGACATAACTGCATGGCCCCTGTAAGCACCTGAAAGACCATTAAAATACACCACACCTGACAAACACACGTCCTCATTTCACCTAAATAAGTACAACCATATGCCTCCTTAGACTACTTTTTGACCCCAGGTAATAAGAGAATTGAAGGAACTGCCAAGGAGGCTATACAGAGGAGAAAGTATTTGACCTCCATCTACCCAACCACAATCTCAGGGCTAATACTTGGCAACAAGGTTTTCCATGAACTGGCCCAGCTTCACTTTCCCTGGCACCTGCCATTCTGCCACTTAGGGATCCTTTAGGGCTCCCCACACATGGAAGTGCCCATCCCTACATCTGTCATGGTCCCTTGACCTGGAATGGGCCTCCTTCATGCCTTTATTGATTTGGTGTCTTCCCCAGTAGACTCTACATGCCATAAGGCCACTACAGTTTCTGTCACATTCACACATTAAGCCTGAAGCCCAGCACAGTACCTGGAACTAACTTATTGCATGAAAGACTTACCAGGAAATTCCAAGTCAAAAATCCTAGTTCAGTTGCTGACCCTTCCCTATGCTGGCAAAATTCATCTCTCCGTTAACACTTTTTTGTTCCACTTAGCCACCATATTACTCTCTGTTTATTTGTGCTTCTTAGACTAATCCTGGATCTTGAGGAGAAAGCCTGTGCCTTCTATGGTTATCGACATGGAGCCCACCATTGTGCCAGTATCCTGCAGGGCCTCAATAAATACTGAGTAAATAAAGTGACAACACAAACCATACTTCTCCATAAATCATTACTCGTCATAGACACAGAGGCTAGGGCTATTATCCTCCTCACCATCCTCATTATCACTAACATCATTGCCAGCAGCACACCACCTCCATTTCAAAGACAGCAGTGACCCAGAGCACATGGTTTTACGCAAATAAGCCCAGGTCCAAATGCATGCCTTTCTAATGTCGCTGAAGTGCAGCCAAGGGGGTGGAAAGAACCAGCATCCCCAGTACTATGACTATTCCACATGCTACCACCTACCTCTCACACCCTCCCAATTTAAAAATTAAATTAAACAATTGCTTGTTTTGATTGTGGCCAAAGCAAAGTCACTGTAATAGCAGCAACCTGCAGTGTACCCAGAAGATAGCTAGCTGAATAATGCATGCATAATTCAATTCTGGCAGTGACATGCCTGACGTATTTACCTACAGAACATATCTCATATCTTCTTCCTCTAGAGTTTTCTCTAAGTTATGGAATAATAAACTTTCCCTAAGAATGCAGCTTTATTAATCTTGCAAAATACTCAGAAAAAAGAAAATATTTTATTATGTCCATCTAAAGTGAATAATGATAAACAAAGTCCAGTGTGTGCTAACAAGAAATAAAGTTGCTTTCTGTAACAAACTGTGTCTGTGGTGGTGGTTACTTCCCCTTCAGCCAGATTTGGAATCAACAAAATATTAAACTGTATTCTGACCTGTGAAGACAACAGGGTCACAAAGGTCACAGCAAATCATGACCCAACTTCTGAGGAAAGAAAGAGAGAAGTAACACAGGGTGGCGTTACTGCAAGGCCCTCCTCTTACAGTTGCAAATTTAAGGGAGGCACAGAGAGAGGAGGCCTACCATCATTCAAATACTGAATTCTCATCATCATACTGAAGCATGTCCTTTTCAAAGGGGATAGCTGTGCGACTTTGTGCAATCTATCTCACTGGTCTGAAGGAGGAAGCATGAGGGGAGAAGGAACCACCATCTGTGGCATATCAGCATGCACCAGGCTCAGGTCTGTGTTGTATGCATTACTTCTTTTGACTTATGAAACAGCCCTGTAAGAATTCATTTTTCATTTGAAATTCTTGAGTGTTAAGGGTCTTGCCTATGGCCACCGAGCTAGCTATTGGCCAAGCCTTGTCTGACCATCTGTAAAATGGGGTTATTAAGGCCCATCCTGTCTATATGTAGGACTGTTCTCAAGATCAAGGGAGAAGGCATCTGAATAGTTTGTGTGGGTACACATGAAATGCTATATAAATGTGAAATTACTGCAGCTAACATGTCGATTCAACTATATATTCATCTGCCAGCTTTCTTCTATCTCAATGTCAAGTATTTACATGTTTGAAGTAACCAAAGAATCAAACCTAAAAGGTCATTCACTGCAAAGGGGAGAGAAATGATTCCAGGTCCGCTACTAACCCTTGTGACCCTGCAACACATGTGCCAGGCCTCCCACCTAAGCAAGCCCTCTTATCTACGGAACAAGCAGGCTGCTTTGCCCGGCTGTGGAGGCCCAGCCAGCTCTGGCACTCTGATTCCAGAGGGCCATGATGCTTACCATCAGCACTGCCCTAGAACTGTGTGCTACTGGATCATATTTCCATTCACTCTTACTCTGTCACACTGAAGTACAGGTTCACAGTCCCTTGTCCAAATCCTTTGGGCCTGATGTGTCAGGATGCAGATTTCATTTTTGTGTTTTAGAAAGGCAGAGCATACTATGCCATATGCCTACCTTTCATGTGTAATAACATCCCTAGCCAGGTTGGAGGTGGCACCCTATAATCAAATTCATTAATGTGTCTCAAGCCGTACCTAAGACTATTCACACTCAGAAGTATCAATGAAAATTGTAAGTAGCCTCAAGTCAGTTCAGGTTGTGTCACTAAATGAGTTATAAAAACACTGACTTTTTAGACCCTTTTAGATTTTGGAAGTGTAAGAAAGAGGCTGTACTGCTAGCGTCTTACTCACCAGGGCACCCGACACTACCAGAGCTCATCCTGGCAAGGTGGGGATGCACCTGCCACAGAGTCACTCTCAATTTCCTGTCACGGAGGCTGGAGGGGATGGGCTGGGGGCAGGGGAGGCCAGGTGGAAGGTGAAGAGGAGGAATAAGTGTTTCACTTCATTGTTTTCCTTTAGCTCTGAAATATTAACAAACACTTTCGTTAGAGATTTCATTTCCTGGCATATGAACAAATCCTCTGCCTGTTTCTCTCAGATCCACTCCTGGCCCCTTCCTCTGCTCTGCTGGCGGTGGCACAAAGCTGATCCCAAATACCATTCCCAGGATCCCTTGCCAACTGACTTCCTGTTGGGCTCTTTCGATTGGAAAGACTGGCAGGAGACAGGAAGGAGGAGGAGACGCTGGGGTCTCTCTCTCCCTTTCTCCCTTTCTCCCTGCTTCAAGGTGGCACCCCCTGCAGTGGCTGAATCTCCTCCGTGGTTCCAGCCCATTGCCGGGTGGTGCCTGCCCCCTCCCCCACCCACACAGCCCCTGCTATGCCAACCAGCAACTCCAGTTCCTGGGCTCGGGTAACGCCAGGCCTTGCCTCAGGGCCTGCAGATCTAGAGTAGGTGAGCCTCCCGCTGCTAGTTTCTGTGCTCTGCTTCTTGGTCACACTTCCAGCTCTTCCAACACCTTTGTAACAAGTGTCCTGTACTAAATTCTTCCTATTAAGCTACCTGGTACATGTCTCCTGACTAGACACTCACTGACGTAGTGCATATGGTTAGAATTACTAAATTCTGGTTAGTCGTGGTGGTAGGGCTGTTGTTTGGGGTGTGTTCAGGGATAGCCCAGCTGGCAGAGTTTCAATCTTTAGGCTGTCATTTTAAAACGACTACAGAAAATCCACCAAGGGAACAATCACCCATGTAAAATACTTTTGTTTTTATGAGATCTGATGAGGAACTATGAAGTCCACCTCTTGAATGTTCCCTAAATACTTCTTCCTCTACTGAAAGAATGCATATGAAGGAGGGAATAAAGCATTTCTAGTACCTGTAAAATTACACTGTAAACCTTTAGGTTGAGAGTCCTTTTGATGTTGTTGATTTCATGCAATTTCTTAGATCTGATAAAACTTCAAGGAGAAAAGGAAAGAAGGGAGGATGGAAAGGAAAGGAGAAGACAGGACAGGAAAGGAAAAGGAAGGATAGGCACAGACTTGGAATAAAAGGAACTAACAATATGCCCAGAAGGAAATATTTAAAATTACAACAGAAAGCCCTTATTGTATGTTCACAGATACAAAACAGCTCACTAAAGGACAGTTGCCCCTATAGTGTAATGGAACTGCGGTAGACTTTAAAACCTAAAGATGGCAAGAATTTAAAGAGAACATCCTCAGAAAGCCAAGCATATGGGGCATGAAAGTCAAGTAGGCAGTGTCCTTGAGAAACTCTCATTCTTCAGAGGAATCAGGAGTAACAGACACGGAGCAGAATGACTGAAGACATAATGAAGTACGGTGCTTAAAATAGAGTCTGGGGCTCAACAAGCCCGAGAAAGATACACATGCCCGGGAAAGGCATGCAGAGGGAGGCATCAAACAGATTGAGCCTATATTGTGTGATCTTTATTTTTTTAAAGAGGGCAATGTGAGTCCATTTCCCCAACCCCCATCCTCCCAGCCATGTTGATTTATGGCTACTCAAACGAATCAAGACTTCCCTCTCCACTGATATATTTGAAGAGTAGTCAAATGTATACAGGGTAATATCTGAATCCATGGATAGCAAAGAGAAAATAGGTAGTGTTATCACATTAATCAAGTGGTCACTTTTGCCTTGCTCTCTATGAGACATCTTCTTTTATACCAACCTCAACTATCAAAGTATGTATTACCTTCTTTCCAGAAAATACAATGAAACATGTGCTAATAATAGGACATGAGAGAAAGGAGAAAGAGGTACATTTGGCAAAGGGAGAGGAATTTAAATTTTATCAGTACCGATATCCTAGGTGTAAATTTTGGAAATAAATGAAAAGCTGCCCTAAGTCCTAAAATGTAAATATTATTAGAATGAGGACAAATGAGTGCGGGGTAGGGCTTATGAAAGTATTAATTACATAAGGAATTCCAGAGAGAGAGATAGAGAGACAGAGAAAGAGACTATCAGAGTAACAGAGAGGGAAGGCTAGCAATTGGCAAGTAATAATCGCCCCATGGGCCACAGTTAGACACCTCTCCCCCATTCATGCAGATACAGGCCACAATTTTCATGCATAATGGCTCATCCTTAAATGAAAAATGCCTCAGTATTTCACTACATTATCATCATGATATGTTTGAGGATCTTAAGTCAATATGGTGAGGTGGAAAGAATATTGATATGGGTACAAGGACACCTGAATCTCTATTCCAGCTCACCTGGATGACCTGGACACATCTTTTCATTTCCCTAGACCTGTAGCTCCTCATCTGAAAGCAGCGGTAATACTCGCTGACCTGAGATGGGCCTGTAGAGCTGAACGACATTGTAACTACCGACCACAGTTTGTCTCTCAGGCATCCAGATGACTACGGCCTGCCTAAAATGCCAGACCAGTGCGTCAGGAGCCAGGATCTGGCACCCAAGCCCCAGAGCAGGTTGCTCATGCCAGACACGGTGTCAAGGCAGGAGAAGACTGTGCCCTCCTGCACACACCCTCACTCTCTGGGGCAAAGAGACGACTTGAACGGACCTCTGCCACTGGAACAAGGTCACTGGCTGCTACTCGGTGTGATCACCCCTCACCAGCCCTGCTCCCCACTTCTGCACTCCCACTGGCCCTCTGCCACAGAGGATATCCTGAGCACTGTCAGTCTGTGAAGCTCTATCAAGGGTGGTGCTAAGCTACCCACAGCCCTTCCCTTGACGGTGTTTCGGGGATCAAATGAGACCATGAAAATAAAGCACCTGCTGCTTTATAAGCCCTCAGTAAGCACCAGTTTTTCTCTTCTCCTTATAAACCTCCATGGTCCAAAATAAGAAATACAGGTAGGTAGAATATGATGAAAACTAGTGTATAATTAGAAAATAAAATTTTTAAGATAGCATTCACAATAGCAACTATAAAAACATAAAGCACCTGGAAATAAGCCTCAGAATGCATGCCTTTATGAAGAAAATTATAACCTGTATTGAAAGACATTAAATTAGGAATAAGTGGAGAGAGGTACTATGTTTATGCATAGAAGACTCAAGAGCATATCTTTCTTGATATTATCTCTCTCTCTATATAATTACATCTCTTTTAATTAATCTATAAATTCAACAGAGCTCCAATCAAATCATGAGTATTTTTGTGTGACTTTAAAAGAAGACAATTATAAAATGTGTATGGAAGACTAAAGCCAAGACACTTCTGGAGAAAGACGTTGTGGGAATTTGTTCTGCCAAATATCAAGGCTTATTATAAAGCTATAATATTAAAGAAGTGTATTTTGGACAAAAGAGTGGATAAAATATACACCTAGAAAATGACCCTAAGTGCCAGGACAACTTTTTCCATAGGAAGAAAATAAGAATAAATTCCTACCTCACACCACACACACACACACACACACACACACACACACACACACACACTCCACATGGATTATAGAAATTAAATGTAAAAGGCAAAACAATAAAAAGCTTTTAGAAGATATTAAAGGAGAATATCTTTATGACATCAGGGTTAAAAAAAGGTTTTCTTAAACAAGACATAAAAAGTACTAACCATAAAAGAAAAGACTGATAAATTCAACTACATTAAAATTAAAAAGTTAGGTAGCAGAAGGTTGGCAAGAATCCAACTTCTATGTGGTCTATAAATCTATTCAGCTTCCCAAAGGAATAAATTACAGTAACCTTTTTGCACTCATTAGAACTATATTCTTACACTACACACCACTGCTCAGATTCAGCATATGGTTGGCCCATCTTTGACTTCATCAACAATTGGATCACTGGCACTTCTGGCTCAGCTTGAGTATGTTCAAATGATTGTGATTTAAATTTAGAACTTTTGTGAGCACTCATATAATACTGCTCAGAATAATGTGTGCTCCCATTCAAGCATCAGCATGCACCATTATCAAAGAGCATGGCTGTTACTAGCCAATCACAATGGGACGGCACTGCATGACACCTCTTCCTTACCCTCTCTGCGCTGCTTGCATTGTTTATGATCACTCACGCCCAAAGTTGACTCTCATTCTGTTATCTACTGGGGTTTTACTGCTACTCCCAAAACTACTAGGAGAAATCTGTTCCAGCAAAATCAAAGACAGACAATCTTAGGGGTGGATTCTCAGCCATGGTCAACTTCAAGCCCTGTGGTAAAAGCTAATCTACTATCTCCCGTGTAACCACGATTTAGTACAAAAATGTCTCCCCCAGTGAGCCTATAAGTCTCCACTTTCTTTCACCTCCTATTCTTTCTACCATGCATCCCTCAGCAATATTCTAACATAAACTCTACATGTTGACACATATACAGTAATATATGAATATACACTAGGATACCATAAAAGAAATATGTCACCCAAATATGACATATGTTTTCAATGATGTAAGCTTCTTGAGGAGGACATCCCTCACATATATCAAGAGAAATGCTTACACTAGCATGACAGTGCCTAATTGTAACACTCTGTTACTGGCAGTTATTTCTTCGGGACCCTAAGGATAAGACCTTCATGTGCCTTCAAAGTATTTAGTGTCTGGGTACTGAGTAATTACTTAGCATTGTAATTCACAAATTTCCTTTTTGACTGAAAGCATTTATATTCATCATTTTTCCTCTAATGGAAGTAGATAGCTGTACTGAATCAGCTATTTTAATAGGACAGATTTGGATAAGCAATTTTTGTTAATGATTCCAAAAGATGTTCAGAAAATACAGAAATGACTTTCACTGGATGATTATTACTATTCATTTCCAAGTCCAGATTATAAAATAAACATCTGAAACAAACAAAAAAAGTTTTCAAGATCACTTACCACAAAGAATTTCAATATTGTCTATGGACAACAATTTACACCAATTTTTTTTATCCACATGAATTTAATAAATTACATGAGACTGTACACATTTAATTCAATTCAGCAGAAATTTATGGAGCATCTAGTATATTCCAAACACTGCTGTTAGAAGGAGAAGCCATATTTCCTTCCCTTAAAAGAGCTTATAAATACCCTTTATTCCAAGAATATTCTTAGACAAGTAGCTAATTTTTTCTTATTATTATCTATAGTGACTAGCTAAGAACTGGATGAAAATTCAGCGGAGTTCTTTTTAAGTATGTTCTTCAGAAAAGCATATTCAAAAGGATTATATGGAATGATATGTACCAAATTTATAACAGTGGTTACCTCTGGCAGGAAGAAAAGAGACATGACCAGGGAAAGGTTACAAATACAATTGTATTTGTATGGCTTTATTTCATAAGTTGAGTGGTCAGTAAAGAATTATTTACCATATTGCTTTTTGCTGTATTGTTATTTATACTCTTTTTGTGTGTCTCACATATACTATACTACATTTCAAATCACATTACTTTCATCATTAAATTAGCTTCTCTTCTTAAAAATAGTAAGTGATTACCTACAAACATCTTCCCCAGTATATCTCATAAGACACTAAAAAGGGCTCCTTGAAATTAAAGATTCTATGGCAAGTTAAGTTTAGAAAATTCTTAAAGAGATAAATGAGTTTCTTTACCACAGAAGCCTCTAAAGCTCAATATGTCAGTAAATACCATGCATTACTAAAAGTAGGATATACAATTCAATGCTTTCAAAACATTTTTGAGCATAGAACTTTCTCCCTCTGAATGCTCTTTCTTTTGAAATGCTCATAACTACCCTGGGGGATATTAGTGTTCCCTGGAACATATTTTTGGAAGGTATTCTATAAAATAATCCACTTCAGCCACATATTCTATATTACAGCAGCATCCAACTATAGCCATCCCCCAACCAATAAGGAACCCTCATGCCTACCTGTCTTTGCCCATGCAAGTCTTCCAGTCCGGAATGCCATCAACCCCTAATAAACTCCTGGTCAACCTTCAGTGTCCAGATGAAATGCAATCTCTCCATGAAGCCTTTGCAATCCTTTCCTTTCTCCAGGTAGACTAAATCATTCCTCTGCAAGATTGCAGTGCTATACAGATATTTTGAGATATGTGTACCACACCTCACACTGCTGCAGTTATTTATGCATAAGGCTCAGTGCCTACGGGGACTCTGCATCTTGGTACTGCTCATAATGCCTAGCACAGAGCCAGAGCCAGACACAAAGTAGATACTCTGTAAGTATATGTTAAATGAACATAGAGGTGATGTCTGTGTGCATTTCCTGAGTTTGCTTCTTCAATTTCCCATATACTCTAACTGCATATTTGTAACTTCTTGTCTTTTTTTATCAATTTTGACAATAACAAGAATAGAAACAGACACAAAAGACTGAAAAAGTGGCAAATTCTGAAACAGAAAGAAGGAGAGGCAAAGGAAGAGAAAGAGATAGCTTAAGAATGGATAGTGAACCAATAGATCAAGTCCAGTCAAGAAATAGACTGACCACCAGAGAAAGCCAGCAATTGGTATGAAGCTTGGCGTAGATACACGGGGCTGGTAATTTTGGTAAGACTCACTTTATATATAGGTGGTCAACACAGCTGAGTTTGGTTCACTCTGAACTTGCCACATCTGTCTGAGAAGGCCCTCCTCTCATTCCTATCCCTTAAGCTAACCCATCTTCACCACAACACAACTTTTATCATTTGAGCTGTGAGTTCTTCCATTCAGCAGAATCTTATTTCTGTTTTCCTTTCCCTTTATGAGAATCCCCCACTGGCATTATAGATTGGTTATATTTCGAGTTCAAATAAAGTAAAATAATAATAATAAAAGCAAGTTGGCAATTTGTTTCCAATGGAATATGCTGCATATTTCATGAAATAGAAGCCAGAGGAATTTTATGATTCCTGAACCAAAACCTTCCCACATCTGAGAACTAAATGGAAGTAAAATACAAAGCATCTCACAGAAAAAGAAACCCAATCATTTGCTCTCTGACCTAAGGGAAGTGTTCAAGCGATTAATTGACTTAATGTGTTTGTTTGTTTTTTATAACACTGGTTCATATCCTGATATGCATTTCACAGATCAAGACCAGTGCTAGCTTTTATGGACATAAATGTATTTAGCATAGGCGAGGTTTTCTTTTCCTACTGAACTCTCTTTTCAGTACAGAGCATCTGGCTGGCTCCTTCCTTAGCCTGAAAATACCTCCCTCCACTTCAAGTTTTACTTGTATTTCAGGCCATGTCTCTAGTCAGGCATGAGACAATCCAGTCTAAAGGAAGGAGCACTGGAGTCCAAGACCTCTGGGTTCTCATGGGGCCATTCAGCCGTAAAGTTATGTATGCCCCCATTACCCCACACACAGGAGCCTGTTTTGTTTTCCAGTCTGTAAATTGGGAGAGTTGACTAATCTACTTCTAGAATTCAGTCAAATAATTGCTTTATTTTCCTCAAAATGAGGGCTGAAAAGTGTGATGGCATGGAGATTCTAGCATTGTGTGTGCTTCACAATTCCCTTCCCAAGAGGGGAAATGTGAAGCAGTTCCAATAAGCTAAACAGAACAAAACTTTTGCCTAAAATCCTCAAATATATCTCCTCTTAGCTCCAGGTTAGAAGAAAAAAAAACAGACCAGATACTATTAGGATATTTAAGCCCCAGGATATCAATGGCAAGCAGAAAACTTTATTTGCAAGAGGCAAGATATTTATCTCACTTGTAGGATAACATTAACAGCTAAATAACATTACCCGTTAGGGACTATTCCTATAATCCCACAACAATCTTACTTGGCAGGTATTGTTACTTAATTACAAAGAAAATTGGAGCTCAGACGAGTTAGGTTATGTTGCGTCAAGGCCACACAGCTGGCAGGGTTTGGGGAGCCCAGGTCTGTAGCTAGGCAGTCTAACACCCAAGTAGACTTTTAACCACCTGCAATACCAAGGGTTAAGAATCTCTGCTTACGATGAAGGAATGATGGTAGCCACTGGGAAGAGGCAAGAAGTACAGAAATGATTCTCCCCTGGAACCTCCCCTGCTGATACCTTGATTTTTGGCCAATGAAACTGATGTCAAACTTCTGGCTGTGAGAAAATAAATCTCTGTTGTTTTAAAGTAAAAAAAGAATCTCTGCTTACCACAGTTGGAGACAGGCAACAGCAGTAACACAACTTCTGCATACTTACTAAATGAAGTTTAACAGAGTAGACAGATGTGAACCAAGACTGACCAATACCAGTTACAAAGTCACAAGTGTTCACAATGTGATCAGCCCAATGCCCTGTTGGCAACAGAGAGCAACACCCACTTTGTGCTGCTAGCACTGAACCTGGGAACAATCTACAGCCTGCTTCTTCAGGAAGGCTGTTCAGTTATCCCCCATGAAATTTCACAAGCACCCTGTGAGACAACACTCACTCAGAAGCAGCCTAACACAGTGGTTAGGACAGTACCTGGAACCAGAAGGCTTAGATTTAAACCCTAGTTCTATATCTTATTTGCTGTGTGACCCTGGGCCAGTTACTAACTCTCTCTGTGCCCCAGTTTCCTTATCAATCAAATGGAAATGGGAATACAAGTATCCACTTCCTAGGGTTAAAGATTAAATAAATTAATGCATGCGAAGTGCTTAAAAGGCTATGTGACTCTTAGTAAGTACTCCATAGTGGTTAATTACTCCTATTTCTATTAATAAGTGAGGTAATTTGCCAAAGATCACAAAGTCAGAAAAAATCTAGATTCGATCCTGGCCTTTCAATTCCAAATACCATCTTCTCTCCTTAGCATAATTCTACGCTATTATTAAAAAGTTACCATTCTCCTGAAGTCTTGCTATTGCCAAGGTGCCCAATGAGGCATTTTTCTCCATAAAATTGCTCAAAGACCCACAAGGTAGATAATATGTCCCTGTTTTGCAAATTATGAAACTGAGGTTCTGAGAGGTCAAGTGATTCATCCTCAATCACTTAACCAGTGAGCATTCTTTGTCACAGTAAGCCCTAAATAATATTTAAAGTGCTTGACAACAGCCTTCAATTTATGCAATTTTTAAGTGCCATCTAAAAGATATAAACTGTGAATTTCTTGCGTTGTTAGCTTTATTAGTTTGAGAGGAGAATTAAATCCCAGCACAAAGAAAATGTTTGACTTGAGTGAATTATCAAAATGAAATGCTCCCTCAATTAGATTCTTCTTCTGCCTGCAGGGTGGCTCCAGGCATCCAAAATCCACAACTTGCAGTATCTAAGATGGGTACTATCCGGTACCAAGCCAAACACCCACCCATTTAAGAAAAATTACTTTGGAGGGCAAAGGGGATTGGAGAAGCATATTCCTCTCTGGCTTTGGGAGGAGAAAATGAACAGTAAGTGATACCATCTCTTCCTGGCAGCCTCACACAATTGTATGTCTTGCAAATGAAACATACTGTGAAACAGCTTGTGAGATGAGTTTCATCAAAAATAAGTAATTTTTATTCAGATTTTATTGTTGAATACAATGAACATGATTAAATGTTTCAGATATGCCTATTCAGACCTTAAGCAAACCACCAAAAAAAAAAAAAAGCCTACTAAAAATCATCTTCTAAATCCGTTTTAGGAAGAGATTTAATTGCCAACTTGATGTGTAGAAGAACTGAGTTCTCACTTGATAACGGTACCGGCACCGTTCCCAAGAAGATAGTACCAACACATTTGCACTTCCCACCTCGGCCTCTTCTCTCATCCCTGCCAATCCTCTCAGCATTACCAAATAGTTACAATGTCAGTCTTTCAAATCACTGCATTTTGAACTTCCTAAACCTTTAGGAGGGCCTCTGTGTATGGAAAAGAACAATAGCGCTTCAAAAGCCCTGTCTGTGAGTCCTTCAATATTCCACTTGAATGCTGGGGTTTCAATCAAGGACATCGGCAGACAATTTCTGATTGCTTAGAAGTTGACTTTTATACAGCTTTGATTAGGTCCCCCTTCTCAATAGGAAATCAAGAAAATCTTTGATCTCTTTCAGATTCCACAATTGTCACCAAGCTTGTCAGGATAGGAAGTGAAAGAGATTGGGAAAAGGGGGAGGTTTACTCTGGAGCTTCCCTACTCCAGCCAACCTCTCCTCCCGCCGCCCACATCAATCTTCTTCCGTGTGCAATTCAGGGTTCCATCCAGAATCACTCATCGTTGAGATAATAAAAAACAATGGGTGCTAATTCAGGGGGTGGGATAGTTTATAATTTTATGGATTTCCCGAAGACCTATAATTGGCACATAAATGTACAAACGTGAACCGGATAATTAGGGTGTTCTGAATGTAAGCCACCTTTAATTTATATGATTACTTGAAAACATGTTAAGTATTATGAAGCGTCAGCGGAACCCCCACAAGGCCTTTATTCAAAACCGTCAACACTGTGAAAGTATGCCGAATGGGCCATTAGGAGGGGAGGAGAAGGGAGGGAGAAGCGACCGCGGATCCTCGCTCTGGTCCCCGTCGACTCGCCAGGAGTTGCTTTGCAGCAACCATCTGGGAGGACTCGCCCGCCAGCCCAGCTCCCTGGGCAGCAAAAGGCCCACTCGCTTCTGCAAGCTCTCCAGTCGCCCCTCTTTTTAAAAGAGCTAAGCCCCAGCGCGCGCCGGCACCCAAACGAACACGCAGGCAAAGACCCACGCGGCACGCCCCCGCCCCGGGAGACACCCGCCCGAGCGCACGGGCGCCCGCGCCGCGGCGCTCTCGGCTCCGCCAGCCGCCGAGCACGCAGCGAGCCCGAGCTCGGTCTCCAAGCGCCCCCGGCCTCCTCCACCCCCACCCATTCCTTCAGACTCTCCCAGCCCAGGCGGAAGTGCCCGGGCAGACCCCCAACAATGAGGACTTGTGTGATGCAGTTGGGGGTGGAAGGTAGTTTACAGGGAGTGAAACGTACACAGTCTAGTGGGTCCAGGAGGAGCTCAACGTAGAAGCTAAGTGGCACCAGCCTCGCCACGCAGCTCTCCCTCTGGTCCACCACTCTCCCCCTTCCCCCTGACCCCGTCAGGTCCACAACCACCACCACCAAAAATGAAAAGGAGCTTAAAAAGTGCAGAGAAAAGACGCGCCCTCCCACCAGGGGTCACAATAATACTCCGCGGGACGGAGTTGGCGGTGGAAGGAAAGTCCCGGCTGCAGCCACCGCCGTCGTTCTGCAATTTACTTTGCACACTATCCAACTGCCCCTTTCCATCGCCGCGATACAAGCTCCCCCATTTCTACTTCCCCGGCTCCGCATCCTCTCGGCGATTGAGTCCTTTTTCTAGAGCTTCGTTATGAGCCAAACCACGGGGATTTTAAAGTTTCCCCGATAGGAGGAAAAAAAAAAAGAAACCTGAGCTCTGCACCCAAGGCAGAGCGTCAAGTCTGGAGCAGAGAGAAGCAAGAGGAGCGGGCTGGGGAGGAGAGCTCTCGGGTAGCGGGGAGCCTGGGGAGTGGAATGGAGGTGCGGCAGAGAACCGAGTCGAGGCAGGACACGGGGCAGGGCTGGAGTCTGAGCAGACGCGGGTTCAGCTCTGATGGTGTGTGCGAAAGGGTAGGGGTTACTGGGATAGAGTCGGTTTTTCGACAGGTCGGGGCAGAGCAGTAGCGAAGAGAGTCCGGCCCCGGGACGCCGCTGGCAAGGTTTCGGAGTGGGAGAAGGGAGGCTCGCGACAGCAAAGAGCCCGGACCGCAGGAGGGAGGAGGGTGCGGGGGCTCCCGGAGAGAGATGAGGGTTTGGGGTGAGCACGTCTGGAGAGAGGATCGTGCGTGGTCCAAAGGAGGGAAATTGGGGGTGGTGGGTGAGAGCCAGAAGGAAGGAGCAGAGCTCGCCCCTTTCCCCACAGCAGGTGGAGGGAGCGAGCAGAAACCTGCAGTCGCCATCCCCGCGGGGCCCGTAGCCAAACTCCCGAAACAGGGGTCCAGGGCCCCTCCTCCGCGCCCGGGGCCCCAGCGGGGCCACCCAGGCGTCTGCCCGGCGTGTCCCCACAAGGCACCTGCCCGCGCAGTACCTAGGGCCGCCGCGTGCACCCCTCCTCCCCTCAGCCCCACTCCTCACCTCAGCTCGCCGAGAGCATCCTCCTCCGCTACCACAGCCGCCCAGGAAGCGGCTCCCCATGCCCGGTGGCTGGCGGCACTCAGGCGCGCTCTCCAGCCCGGGGAAGCCCGGGCGAGCGCCGAGCAGGGTCCATCCTCCCCGGGAGCCACGGGCCCGCGTCAGCGCGGGGGGAGGAGACCGCCCCACGCGCAGCCCGCCTCCTCCCGCCGCCCCCGCCCCGCCGGCCCCCGCGCCCGCCCGGCGCCGCTCACCTGCTTGCTGCATGGCCACTGCCGCCCGCGGCGCCCCTCGCCCTGGCCTCGCGGCTCCCGCCCGCGTTCCACCAGGGCGCTGTCTGCGCCGCCCGAGCGCGCTCCGAGAGCTTAGCCGAGTCGCGGTGGCGACGAGAACCGGGAGGAAGGAGCCAGAGAGCAAGCGGGGGCGCCGCGGTTCGCAGTCGTTTCTTCGGAGTCCTTGCGCTCACTCCCCATCCCGGCCTGGACCGGCGAGTCGAGAGGGGAGCACAGGGTCTCCGCCCCAGTTCGCGGGCGGGGAGGGGGTGAGGGAGAGAAGGGAGGAAAGCTACCAGACCCGAGTTTCATAAAGTACCCAGTGTTTTGGTCACCTCACCACCAACAGAAGCAGCCCCCCTCTCGGCCTCCCTCTTTTTCCCCTAGGGTCCACTCTTTCATCCAAGCCTTTAAACATATGCACACCCAAAAATAAAATGCCAAAGGGCGTAAGCAAGAGCCGGGGTTCCGCAAGGGCCTGTTGCCTCGACGCCCCTTTGCAGGAGGGGGCGCTAGCACCCAGCGGCCAACCCTGCCTCGGAGGCTCTTATCTCCACTGAGGCTTCCCAGGCAAAATTGGGCAAGGACAAGAAAAAAGACGTATCTGTCACGTTTTCGTCAGTCTAGGGAAGGATTCCTGCCCTTGACGGTATGCAGGCCCCAGATAATCCCCTACTCCCCCTTCCCATCCACCCCTACCACTCACATTCTTAGAATGCCCAGGAGTAGATAATCCTCAAATTAGAACATGCATGGGAGAAGGCCCCAGCCAGGACACAGTCAGTTGCTCTTTCCTTCTGGTCCTAGTGTGAAAAGATATGCCAAAATGCAGAAAATATTGTGTTGGTCTGAAAATTCTTCTACCCTGAGACTGGATTCTACTCCAGTAAATGCCTGCTGTGGTATAACCGGTTTCCAGAGGCCAGAATGCCAGGTGTGGGAGAAAAAAAAAAAATCAAATTAAGAGCTGCCCCATTGGAGCAGGGAATGGAAAAGGGAAGGCAGGCAGGCAATAGTTTCTTAAAAAGTTTATTTTTATTCTTTTTTAGGGGGCCACAATCCGTCCTCCAGCTGTGTAATAATAAAGCTAATGTGGCAGATTTGGGTTTTGTTTTTTCCCCTCATAGCTTCTGTCACTCACCCATGAAAATTTAATGGAGCATTTAGGGTTATTACCCCCCAGAGTCAATGGGCTAAAAATATTTAGCTTAATACACTCCTTGTGGAGCCAATAAGGTCCATAGCTGGTACACACAAAGTCATCCAGAGACCCTCCCTTTCTCCACAAAATTCACGACCCATTAAACTTATTCCGTAATAACAGCTTCTGTACAAATGGAAGCCCGAGTAAACAGAGGCTGTCATGCACCTCCTGAAAAGATAGCAATTTACATAGAGACAAGAAAAATTTGTGAGGTCACTGGCAAGATGCAATCTTTGGAGAATAGTTGACCATAGGGAACTCCCAACTAGGTGGGAGGAAGATGCCTCCCTTGAGACTGTTTCTATCAACTTCTGGGTATGACCAAATAATCTAATACTGAAGACCAGGGCAAGTGGCTTAAGCATCTCCAACTTTTCCAAAGTTCTAGAAAGGAGGAAGAGTTACCACTGACCACTTAAGATTCATTTAGGAGAAAGTTCAGGCTCACCAAGCAACTCTATTAACACTTCAGTTTTTTCACCTATAAAGACACACCGCAGGAGTCTGAACTCAGTTCAAAGCAAACAGGGGGCATGGACAAATCAAAGACCTACTTGAAATAGGGATAGAGAGTGTAGAAACTGCTTCACAATTCAGGTGGCTGGGACAAATGTCAAACTTTAGTGATGGAACACAGGTCTACTCACTGACTCTACCAAAAACAAAATTTCTCAGTGCTTCGGTGATCGCTGTGGAGTATCAAAACCATTGACATACATTTTAAGGCCCTGCATGTGAGAGTTGTTGCCTTCACCCCTCTTCCCCCTTGTTCTGTTTTCAATTGAGGTTATGATTATAGAATTTGAAGGGAATGCAGGACACAGAGTTGGCCAAGTAACAGAAATGGAAGAGGCTCACATAAAACTCCATCTATATTCAGTGTTGGATAAGGTACACCATGGAAACTGGACAAATTCCCATTCAATCCACCAGGGGCAACAATTTGCAGCTGTTCCCAGCTCCAGGTTGGAATAAAGCACACTATAAAGATTCTAACCGCACACAAGCCCACCAAGGACCTAACAATCTTCTGGGTTAAACCAAACCAAATCTTAAAGTACTATATTAAGGTATTACACTAAACACATTAGGAAACAACTCATCTGAAAGAGTGCTTTCTTCCTTTTCTTTTAAATAGCAATGTCATTTGTGTTAAGTGTGGCATAAGAAAAAACTAATGAACATTCCTTTATCATCTATTCTGAGAAACAGCAAAATACAAAGAACAGCAAAGATAGATATACCACTTACCAAGTCCCAGGCACACTCAGGGTGCTCTCCATACATTAACTCATTCAATCTTCAGGGCAGCCCAGTGAGATAAGTACTCCTATTGATGTACTGAGTAGAATATGGACTTTGGAATCTGATGGACCTAAATGATCACTGACAAGTTGCTTACCCCTCTGAACTTCAAAATTTTCAATTGTACAATGGTGATACCTGCTTCATGAGCCACTTGTTTTATGAGATTGCTGCAAGCCTTGAAAGAGATAACATATTGGGCATGGCTAGCATGGAGTAAGTTGCCCAGTTAACATTGATTCTCTTTCCAGAAAAATTCCAAAATAGTTCATTTTAACTCTACAAGTGTTTAAGGATTCCATTCTTTATATCAGGCACTGTGCTAGGCATTGGAAATAATGACAATAAATCAGAAACAGATCCTGCCTTTGAGGAGCTCTGAGTCAACTGAATAAAAAATATGGGCATGAGTAGCATGCAGATAGGCAGAAGTGAATTTTATTAAACTTCACATAAGTCATCCCTGTGTACGTTATTCTCAAGATATTCAGAAGGGTGACCTATGTATGTGCTGTCTGAGACATGATTGAAAACAAAACCTAATGTCAGATATCATAAATCTAACTAGCAATAATCACTCTTCCAAAGGAATGAAAAGTAGCTCAATTTGTGTATTATATACATTTAAAATTCTGTTTATTCCTAGAGTTGTTTCAAATATGCCACAGAGTATAATGACATGAATTTGTGCTGTAAGCTCTGGGAGTTTCAAACACAAATTATTACACAGTCACTGCTTATTATATAGTTTGTACTGCTTGCATACACCAGGAATATGCTAATATTTCTATACATCTGAAGTTCTCAACTTAATAAAATGTTGAATAATGTTAAGTAGAAGATTTCTATTAAGCTTCACATGTTCAAAGTATACTAAGACATAGGATGCACAAAATTTCAAAGGTTAATACCAAAGATATATAAGCCTCTTAAAGATACTTAAGCCTCTCAGAGTCCCTTTCATTCAAATTCATGTTCATAATCAGATTCTGTTCATTCATTCAAAAAAATGTTCACTGATCACTTACTCTATACCAAACACAATGTCAGGCACTGGCAGAGAAAGAAAACAAAAAACTTTGCTCTCATACAACTCGTAGGCACCTGACACAGCCTCACACTGAATAGAGCCAAGCCCAGGCTGCTAGGCAAACATCAAATAGGCGCATTTAACCAGTGTAGGAATGTTAAGACTTCATGAAGGAAATGATAGCATCTTGAAAGATAACTGAGCAACCAGATGAAGCACAGAAAGCTATTTCAGGCAAAGAAAAGGCAATGTACAAAGGCATAGAAGAGATTCTTCTCTGAAGGTGGCTGTAGTTGACGCTAGAGAAGCAACACAAATTATAAAAGGTTTGTTTTCCATGTTCAGGACTTTGGAATTTAGTTTGAAAGTAAAGGGGGCTGGTTAAAAAAAAAAGGCAGAAAAAAATATTCCGCAAACCTTACATTAACCACATTTCAGATACTCCTATTTTTGTATGCCCTGGACACAAGTGAAATATCCACTCAGAAATACTACTTCTCTTCTGAGGTCAAAAAGCAATGAAAAAATTTCTATATGGCTTTATCAAAACAGAAAATGCCTTTTTTCATGATATGGGCCTTGCTTGATTCCAGGGAAAAGTTGCATGGCAGTATTAACTAAACTTGACTCTGGTTTATAGGCACTATAAATAGCACTTCTTTTATTTTTCTAAGGAGGAGGTGGAGGAGAGGAGCAACACTGCAATTGTATTTATGCCACCAATCTGCTCTTTTTAGCTAGAAGCACAGTAGAAACAAAGTGGAGAGGTAAAGTGATTATTAAAGGGCTCTTAAGTTCCAACACAAACCCCCAATTTTTTCACTCATAAACTGGAGCTTAAGAAGATGTTAGTGCTTGAAAATAGGAGGAGACTAAAAGCTATCAGGAAATGACCGCGTTTCTGATGCCTAGAGGATATGGGGTTAAGGAAGAATCAACGTACTTCAGTGTAGCCAGACAGTATAGCTGCCATGGATGGCAGGTACCTGTTGTTTACCTCTCTGGGGCCATTCCTCCTTCTTCTGTAAGCAACATTCAGGTTTCATTGGGGAACCATTTCCCCACCCAATAGTATTATTTTCCATTTAGTTGTGGTAGAGCTGACTCTACCCCTAGCTATAGGGATGGATGGGTACAACATATTTCCTGGCTACAATTCAAGGATGGTCAAATGTGTGACCTATGTATTTTGATAGAGCAACTGGGAAAAATTCTTTCTCTTTACCACTGGACTGGAAACTGAAAAGATGTTAAGCCTGTAACTGAAGGAACTCATACCATAAGAAAATCCTTTGGAGAACGAAACCAAGAGAAGAAAACAGGACTTAGAAATGGGAACTAGAGATTTTATGAGCATAATGTTGAAGGACTTTGCTTTAGCTATACCTGAAGTCACCTACCATCCCCCTACCCAGATTTTTCAGTTATATGAGCCAAACATTTCTTCTATTACTTAAGCCTGGTTTTGTTGATTGTTTGTTCACTTTGACCAAAAGAATTCTAATACAGCAAGTATTGCATTATGAACTTTCTATATGTTATCCAACTTAATATTTAAAGAACCTGAAAAGGCTATTTGTACATATTTATACTTGGCCTTGTTCTAAGAAGAATACAAACTCACATTTTATGGGTTATAAATAACCTCAGATAAATTAAGTATTTTACCCAAAGTTATGTAGCCAGTCAGACAGTTGGAAAATGAAAATTTTAATGTCATTTACAATAGCACAAATACAATAAAAAACACTCAGGAGTAGATTGAATAAAAAGTGTGCAAGGTTTCTGCACCAACACTTAAAAAACGTTGATGAAAACAATTAAAGAATACCCAAATAAATGCAGAGGCATACCATGTTCATGGTTTGGAAAACTCAGTGTTGATGTCAATTCACCCCAAACTGAACTATATATTTAGCACAATCCCAATAAAATCCCAGCACACTTTTTCAAGAAATTGACAAACTAATTCTAAAATGTATATGGGACTGTAAAGGGACTTAGCATAACCAAAACAATCCTGAGAAGGAAGAGCAAAATTAGAGAGCGTATCCTACCTGACTTCAACACTTAATATAAAGCTACAATAATCAACATAGTATCACAGATATTGGCATTAGGATAAATAAAATGATAAATGGAACAGATCAACACATTTGTAGTAAGCAGACCTTTTCTTTTGGGACAAAGGTACCAATGCAATTCATTGAGCAAATAAAAATCATTAAAACATGGTATTGGCCTCTGATAAGCATATGGAAAAAATTAACCTCAACCCCTTCTTCACACCAGATGTAAAACAAAATATCATTGCTAAAATGGTAATGGTTCTAGAGAACTTTAGAAAGGATCTTCATGACTTGGAGATATGCACAGATTTCTTAGGACACAAAAGTCATTGATCACAAAATAAAAAAATGATAAACTCGACTTCACCAAAATTTAACATGTGCTCTGATCAAAAGACAACATTAAGAAAAGTAATGGTAATCCACAAACCTGGAAAAAAAATGTTCACAATACATATATCTGGCAAAGGACTTAAATCCAGAAAATATAAATAACTTCTATTAATTAGTATTAAAAGATAAACAACCTAATTAAAATGGATAGTACACCTGAACATTTTACAAAAGAAGATATATTGAATAGCCAAGTACATAAAAAAGGTGTGTAATACCATTGATCATAAGGAATATTCAATAAAACCATAATAAGAGATCACCACTAAACATCTAAAATTTGGAAGCCTGACAACATGAAATATTGATGAGGATATAGAGCTCTCATACATTTTTGGTGAAAGTGTAAAATGGTGTCACCATTTTAGAAAATGACCTGGTACTTTCTTATTAAGTTAGGCATACATCTACTCTTTGGGCACTTGTAGGTGTTCTAATCCTAGGTATTTACCAAGAGAAATAAAACATGTACACACATATGTGCACAAACACGCAATCCAGAAAGTTTAAAACAGCTTTATTACTAATAGGCCAAACTGGAAACTGCACAAATATCTTCTACAGTAGAATGGTTAAATTGTAGCATATTCATACATTGGAATATTATTAAGCAAAAACAAATATAAGTTACTGATAATGTAAAACAATATGGATAAATCTTTAAAAAATGTAACTCAAAGAAGCCAGACTCAAAAAAGGACATTATTATGATTCCATTTATATGAAGATCAAGGGCAGGCAAAATAAATCTATGATGAAAAATATTAGAACCCTGGCTGCCTCTGTGGAGAGGGATTGCCTGGAAAGGGTGCCAAGAATTCCTGGCACCTTCTTGGATAATAGAATATATTGTATCTTTAGTGTAGTGTTGGTTATACAGGTAAGTACATATGTCAAAACTGATTAAACTATTCTTAAGATATACATTTCAATATATGTCTATTTTATCTTAATTAAAAAAAATTTAAAAGACCAAGCACACAGAGAAAGTGGAGTATCTGATTAGATCCCACAATCTCTATGGGAACCAATCTATTATGACCCATCGCAAATATGTGTGCTAATGTTGCAAGTCCTAAATGAAAGTTATGCTCTCAATATAAAGAAGTGTGCTGTGTCATGCTTAGCACCACCAAAGCAATGAATGGGAAAAAAGGTATCCTTTAAAGTACATTAATGCAATAATGATTAGGCCAAAGTGAAGCACTCTCCACAAAACAAAAGCACTGTCCAGCAATGACATGGGTGTCATCAGAAGGTAAAGAAATTCCTGGCACAAGAGTTAATCAAATATAGGTTGGATGAGGGCTTGGCGGGAATGCTATAGAGAAATTCAATCTTCGGATGGTGGAAATGAAGGAGGGAAAGAAGGTTTGAGCAGTGAGACCTTGAAGTTCTTCTAAACCCTGATATTCTATGATTCCTTGAAGAATTCTTGTCAAAAAGCTTTGAAACATAGTCACACCTGTCCCAAAAAGCCAGTAAGAGCCTATATAACTCTATACAAGAAGGTATAGGCTGCTTTGTTGAATTTCTATGAAAACCTCACAAGGATAAAGTCGCCACTCTTTCCTGGAAACATACTGATGCAAATCACACTTTATAAAATATTTTTTTAATAAAAAAGAATGTAATTGCTCATTGAATTGTAATATGAATGCAAATTAACTTACTGTAATTACACTGTGCAATTTTCTACTTTAAAAACTTAGAAAATGGAAGAGACCTGATAAGTAATTTGAACTGTAATTCTTCATTGTGTTCCTTCATTATGCAATGGTTACCATAAGTAATTTGCTCTGTTTTAATGTAAAATGTTTCTAGTTCATACCTTTACATTGGCAGGACTCAAATGAGACCATTCAATATATACAGATACCTGTTTTTACCTCCACAAGTGCACTGTAGAAATAATCAAGATAAAATTAATACAGCACAAGGGAATTTGTGAAGCATTCTTAATGTATTTTCATTTTGGCTCCTTTAGCACATTAAGTATCTCTCTGTCCTATGCCCTCAATGTGTTTTGAATAATCATGGAATTCCTAACCAAATAGGAATAAGTGATCAGCATTCATGCTTTAATGCAAGACTTTGGTATAAGTAAAGAAAATGGGCTCTAGTCCCAGCTCTGCCACTAATTAATTGTGTGACCTTCCCCATTCTGGCCCTCATTTTGCTCATATGTAAATTAAAAAGGTTTAGCTAGGTGATTTCCAGCTTCTGTCCCAGGCTTACAATCTTAGATGGCTCTGTAGTCACTCTTTGCTTTGCATTGTTTAAGTAACATGAGTGACAGTAAATGAATTTCTTATTTAGAATTAACTGTCTGAATGACTTGCAGCCCTTTGGTTCAATCATTCATTGCTAAAGAATGTCTAACCCAAAGATCATCTGTGATGATGCAAATGTAAAAAAAAAATTACCTGTTTTCATGCTAATAGTAATTTGCATGTGTAGTTCCTTCAATGTGGATCCCATTAACTGCAAGGCAAAGATACAGAGCTGGGGATGTCATTAAGCAGCAGCACAGTGTTGTGGAAAGAAAATAGGTAAGACTCAGAATCACAAGACTTTGGCTTGGTATTTCCTGTGGCTAGTGACCATCCTGGGCTTCATTAATTTCATCTCCTAGAATGGATGCCCTCAGCTACTTTCCTGGATGGTGTAAGAATTAAACACACAATAAATGAAAGAACATTTGGTCAACTTCATTTGTAAATGTCTCATTTAATCTTCTCAACAACCCTATGAAGTAGATGCTACTATTATCTTTATTTTCCAGCACCTGTATTATACACACACACACACACACACACACACACACACACACACACACACACACATTGAAGGTAAGAGAAGTTAAATAACTTGCTCAGGGTTACAGCCCATGACATTCATCTGTCCTGTCTATCTGGAGGGGATGGTAACAACCCTTCACCTGGATTCCCATGATAACGTAAATAGGTCATTCTTTTCTGTCAATGTATATAATTATTTTAGAGAAAGGGAACTATTTCGCCTTTGTGCAACTAACAGTATTATGAACCTCCATTCCTCAGCTATAAAAATAGCAATAAAAGCACCTGTATTTCTCTAAAGGATACTCTTTAGTGCCTTCATTACATTCATCCCAGCCACACCCACCCCATTTCTTCCTAACGACCCCAATTCCCATTTGGGGAAGTATGTGATTTCTTAGATGCTGACTCCACCCTCAGCTCTGGATTGGAGCACATGACCTAAGGTAAGCCAGTCAGCACACTCCAACCCCTTGTCCAGAATAGTTGATCCAGGGTTGGAAGAGAAGTTAATCTTATCCAGTCAGACTTCTGCTGGAAATACCGTGACATAAACAGCCAGCAGCCTAGGAAGCAATGCTGTAGGCTCCTAAAGGGAACAGATCTTATGGCAAAGCTGGACCCAACAGGATGAAAGCAGAGACCAAAAGATACCACATGGCGTCCGTCACATCACCGAGTTACTGCCTAGAGCCAGCATTCCCTTAACAGTAAGACGAAACGGTATATCCTTTTTAGTGTATAAAACAGCATCATTTTCAGTTTTTGTTACTTTCTACCAAAACCAAGCTATCAACTTGGTGGAGAGGCTTTAGAGATGTAATGAAATTATGAATGAGAAACTGTAAAAGGCTACACAATAATAAAGTTTGATCATGGTGATTATGACAATAATGACAATGGTGATGGAAATAAATGAGTGCCTTTCAGCAAATGTAGTGCTGGAACGCCATAGAGCAGAAGTTTCTTTCAGTGAGAAGAAAAGAGTTAATTCATTCCTCTATATTTCCACACTTCATCTTACAGTCTTCCAGCAGCATGCTCAAATACTCCTGATCAAACCACAACAGATGATGAATCGTCTCCTAACCATACCTGCAACATGGTTGCCTCCATTCCTTCACTCATATTTCCTCCTCCAGGTTACCTTCCCCATTCCCATTTATGAAATCCTTTCCAATCTGCAGGACATATTTAGATGAAGCTTTTCCCCTACCCCAACTCATTCTCTCTTTTTGCTTCCTTTATACACTGCGTTGTTGCAATCCTGATCCCTGTCATTTGCTGCAGCCATTTTTCACATGTCTGGATCCCCCATAGAGGCTGTAATCTCTTAGAGTAGATGCTAAGATCCTTATAAACAGCAGAGAAAATGAGATGTATACATTTGTCACTGCACTGATGTGAGGGTGATTGTAAACCCACCATTCAATAGTCATCAATCAAAAGCATGTAAGAAGCACCTTATGAAGAGATGGGAACTCCTTATAATTAGACCACAATTTAACAGGGAGTTGTAAAGAAAGACAGGGGAGTGAATGACAGAGCAAGGAAGAATGGGAGGAAGGAAGTGGAGAAGGAAAGAAGGAAGGAAAGGAGAAAGAAGAGAAGGAAGGAAGGAAGGAAGAGAAGGGAGGAAGGCAGAGAGGAGTATGTCTTGGAGAATGTTGTTAAAGAATGCCAAGGAAAAATTCTTCATGGTTTTTGTCTGCCTTCCTGTGCTTCAAGGAGATAAGACATGGTAAGAGGGACTTTTTAGCCATTGCTGTTGTCTAAGGGATATCTCCAGGGTAATCAGAAATGTAAAGTATCTTCTATATGCATCCCAGGTAATAGTATTATTGTATATTTATAAATATGGAATAAAGCATGAATATTGATTGAGAGTATACGGTTTTAATCTACAGCTTCATTTCTAATCTTAGTTCTGACACTACAATTATGTGAATTTGGGTGAATTCCTTAGCTCAGCTGTCTTAAATCTTTAACTATTAGCTCTTCCCAATTTCTATTTTAATTATTAAATAAAATGACATTTGTAAAAGTTTGTCATACTACTTGGTATATGGTAAGAAACTTACTATATGAGTGGCTATCAATAGTAGAGGTTGCAGTAGTCATCATTAATTTGGACATGGATATCTCTCTTTGGTTCACTCAGCCATCTCTAGAAAAGTGTCCCCTGGGATAATAAGCACCCACATTCCAAAGTATAGATGTTAAAGGCTTTGGCAACACCACTGCCAATCCTGGTATTCAAACTTCCTAAAATAATTATCTTAATCGTGCTAAACAAACATTAAGACTTTGGGACATATATTTGATTATTTGAGCGAGCTTTCTTCTCCCTACAACCAATAGTTTCAATCATAAAATTCCCCATGTTTACAAACATTTATTGTCTGCAACAGTTTCTCCCAGACCCCATTTCCTACACACTCGTTGATGCTCAGCTTAAATGTCACTCTTTCAGAGGCCTGACCTGACCCCATCCTTAGTGGAGCCCCCTTGTTAAAAATCTTTCAAGGCACCCTGCAATTTCCCATCATAGGCCTAATTACAATTTATAACTATATATAAAGTGTAATTATATTTTATAATTATGACTTGGCTTACTGTCTACTTCCCCGAGTAGACTATTAGCCCCATAAGGGCAAAGCAATGTTTTTGTTTGCTTCTTGCTTTTGAGTTTGTTTGGTCAGTCTTGTGGGTTGAGGGGTGGCGCCTCAAAAATACGTATCCACATCCTAATCCCCAGAATCAGTGAATGTTACCTCGTTTGGAAAGAATCTTTGCAGTCTTTGCATCTCAAGTTAGGGTCTTGAGATGAGAAGATAATCCTGGATTATACAGCTGGGTCACAAATATAATTGTAAGATGAGACACATACAGAGCAGACACAGAGGAGAGAAGGAGGCAGTGTGACCACAGAGGCAGACATTGGAGTGATGTGACCACAAGCCATGGAACACATGCAGCCACAAGGAAGCTGAAAGGGGCAAGGATTCTTCCTTAAAGCCCCCGTATGGAGCATAGCTCTGTGGACATCTTGTTTTCAGACTTCTGGCCTCCAGAACCACGAGAGAATAAATATCTGTGGTTTTAAGTCACCAAGTTTGTGGCAATTTGTTACAGCAGCTTAGGAAATGAATACAGTCACCTATATATTCCTGATCAGTAACTATGTGTTGAATGAATGAATAAGCGAGCATTCATAGCACAAACGTCATACAGATTTGTCATTACACACCAGAACTTACATGGATAGAACACAGTAGGTATTCAAATCATTTATTAAATTTTGATATATTAGAACTCATTTTATAAAAGATATGGCACATAATAGTTTTAGGGCTTAAACATGCAAAAGAAACTTAAAGGTTAACCTAGGCAAATTTCTTCTTTCACAAATGAGAGCAGTACACTTGAGAAAGTCCCACAGCAAGCTCAGGCTGAGGAAAATTGTATTTATTTATATAACTCTTATACCAACATCTACTAGAGTATCTTTCCGAAGTACAATTACATCACTCTAATTAAAATCATTTGATATGCCGTTGCTATCTTTAGTCAAAGACTCCAGCATTTATTGTCATTAAACTAGTTAGTATGTGTAAGTCTGCACTGATAATGAAATAAATATTGAACTAAATCCCAAGAATTGTAAGATCAATTTTACCCATTCAAATTCCAAGGAATCCAAGAGGGACTGTCTAGTAAAGCTAGACCTTCACTATTACATTTTACTTGATTTAATTATGATTTTATTACTGGTATTCAAATATTTAAGCAGCTTATCAGCCATCATCTCTTTATTTAAGAATTTACCCCAAAATATGTTAAAATGCATAGAGTAAACCAACTCACTTCAGAACTAAGATCTTTCCCACTTAATTTCTGAACAAGGGATAACTTCACTTGAGAAGTCTTTATGATCATGGTTTCAATGTAGTGCTTTCTCACATACTACCTGGTGCATAGCAGAAAAGACTGCATCTGTTTCTGTCAATTCAAAAGAAGTATCTTGAATCATTCCTTCTTTCCTTCTTCTTCCCCTGTATGGAAACACAATTTTGTGCTGGAATTCAGAATTTCTTTTTTGTTTCACCAGTCTAACTTTATTATCTTAGGCAACTAACTTGACATGACCTATTTGTGTGTCATCACCTATTCAGCCACTCAGGAATTAATAAGTATTCATGCCAATCTACATCATCTGGTTCTGAAAATCATGATCTTTTTAGTTACTGTGTCCCCAGTCATTCCATCCTTGGTGTAGATACACCATTAATCCCAGTCTATACCTGTAAGCAAAATGAACTGCGTGGTGATTTCTAGAATCTGTTGTATTATTTCCTTTGCATTTATTTATTTATTTATTTTTAAATATAATTTATTTTATTATCATTAATTTACAATTACATGTGCAATATTATGATTATTAAACTACCCCTTCATCAGGTCCCCCCCACCAACCCCATTACAGTCACTGTCCATCCGCGTAGTGAGATGCAATAGAATCACTACTTGTCTTCTCTG
>JAVSCE010017009.1:0-44010 GCA_032199065.1 Smutsia gigantea | reverse complement strand
AGAGCATCGAGGGCCCTTGCGACACCCGGGCCATTTCTCTGAGTGTATCGGAAACGTGACGCGATGAGGAGCCGGAGTAACTCGGGGGTCCGACTGGACGGCTACGCTAGGCTGGTGCATCAGACCATTCTGTGCCATCAGGTAAGTGAGGGGTGTCTCACGTAATCACCAAAGAAATGTAGGTGACAGCCTGGACAGAGACCCTGGGTGAACCCTCGCGCGCGCGCGCGTGTGTGTATAACAGATTCTCCCGCCCCCTAGCCGAGGAGGCTGTAAAGGACCTGAAAAAACGATAGGAGCTGGGCCAGGCACTCTTAGCCACAAGCCCTGAGTCCTGGCTTCTGAACACCCTGTACCCAAGCCACAGCTGGGTTCCAGGGGTCAGAGTTGAAAGATGTGTTGAAGCTTATGTATTGACACCTCTACCCCCCGCCCCAGTTTTGGCGTCATCTCCTAGCCCCTCCCACCAAAGAAAAGAGGTAGGGGAATATTTACCCATCTTTAGACTATTGGGAAGACCTGAAGTACCTTGTATATACAGTTAATTATATTGCCTCTACTTTAATGCTGGCTTTTCGTTGGTAGTTCTTTCTTCCTAACTGGAAAGTTAAAACATTGTCTTTTTATTAACAGTACCCACACCTCAGACTTCTAAGATTTCAGTCACCTCTTCTCCCTTATTCAAGATAGCATTTGCTTGCACTTGGTCAGAAGAAGAGGTTATAAAACTCAGGAGTGGGGAAGTAGAAGAAAGACCAAAGTCCCTGAGTAACCCATTTGATAGATTCTGTCTCCTCATATCAACACCCCATAGTTACATGTCCATCCTCTTTTTCTTGGCCTTTCAGAATCCCGTGACTGGCTTGCTTCCAGCCAGTTATGATCAGAAAGATGCCTGGGTCCGGGATAACGTGTACAGCGTCTTGGCTGTGTGGGGTTTGGGCCTAGCCTATCGGAAGAATGCAGACCGGGATGAGGATAAGGCAAAGGCCTATGAACTTGAACAGGTACTCAGATAAAAAATACAGGGAAATCTGGAGCGGGGGGATGGGAGGGCAGAGAGCAGGGATTGAAGGAATGTAGCCCATAAGAGCTAAAAGAACTGTATTTTGTCTTTGTCTCTCGTTCTTCCCCTTCCTGAAACTACATTCCAAAGAGCTTTCCTGTATTGTACTCAATTTTTTTGGCCATGGAAACTTGAAATTTGCTGATTCAGGAGGAGAGGCCACAGTTCGTTCTGTTACAGTGGAAAATCCTGTCCTGGGATCTTTGCTAAAATCTGTAATCCTCTAAGTAAATGTATTTTGCAGTTTCCAGAGTATTTATTCTCATTGAGAAGAATGTTGGGGAGCAGGTTACCTACCATTTTACTTCATTTTTGAAAAGGACGGGTGGTATTTGAGGGTAACAGACACAAATTGGCAGAACTCCTCAACTAGACACAAGTGAAGATTGTTTGTTGACTTTTAAACCTATGCATAAGCACGGGATACATTTCCATGTATTTGTATCTTCTTCAGTGTCTTATAGTTTTCAGAGCATAGGTCTTTCACCTCCTTGGTTAGGTTTATTCCTAGGTATTTTATTCTTTTTGATACAATTGTCAGTGGAATTGTTTTCCTGATTTCTCTTTCTGCTAGTTTGTTGTTAGTATATAGAAATGCAACAGGTTACTGTGTATTGATTTTGTATCCTGTGACTTTGCTGAATGTGTTTATTAGTTCTAATAGTTTTTTGATGGAGTCTTTAGAGATTTCTATATATAATGTCATGCCATCTGCAAATAATGACAGTTTTACTTCTTCCTTACCAATTTGGATGCCTTTTACCTCTTCATCTTGCCTGACTTCCCCTGGCTAGGACTTCCAGTACTATGTTGAATAAAAGTGGTGTGAGTGGGCATCCTTCCTTGTCTTGTTCCTGATCTTAGAGGAAAAGCTTGCAGCTTTTCACCATTGAGTATGATGTTGGCTGAGGGTTTGTTGTATATGGCCTTTATTATGTTGATATATGTTCCTTCTATTCCCACTTTGTTGAGAGTTTTTATCATGAATGGATGTTGAATTTTGTTCAGTGCTTTTTCTACATCTATGGAGATGATCATATGGTTTTTATCCTTCCTTTTTTTAATGTAGTGTATCATATTGATTGATTTAAAAATATTGTACCATCCTCACATCCCTGGAATAAATCCCTCTTGGATGTGATGGATGATCCTTTTGAGTATTTTTTAATTTGGTTTGCTAATATTTTGTCGAGTATTTTTGCAGCTATGTTCATCATGGATATTGGTCTGTTTATCACCAGGAAAATGCAAACCAAAATCACAATGAGCTATCACCTCACACCAATCAGAACAGCTAATATCCAAAAGACAAGAAATAACAAGTTTTGGCGAGGATGTGGAGAAAAAGGAACTCTCATTCACTATTGGTGTGAATGCAAATTAATCCAGCCACTGTGGAAAACAATATGGAGGTTCCTCAAAAAACTAAAAATAGAAATACCATATGGCCTAGCAATTCCACTTCTGGGATTTACCCAGAGAAAATGAAGTCACTAATTTGAAAAGATATATGCACATCTATGTTCATTGCACCATTATTTACAATAGCCAAGGTATGGAAGCAGCCCAAATACACAGAGATGAATACATAAAGAAGATGTGGAACATATACAGAATGGAATATTGCTTAGCCATTAAAAGGAAGGAAATCTTGCCATTTGCAACAACATGGATTGACCTAGAGGGTATTATGCTAAGTAAAATAAGCCAGGCAGGCAAAGACAAAAACTATATAATATGAAATCTAACAAAACAAAGAAAAAGAAATAGACTCAAAAATATGGACAATAGACTGTTGGTTACCATAAGAAGGGGTGTGGGGGGATGAGTAAAATTGGTGAAGGGGATAAAGAGGTACAAACCATGAATTGTAAAATAAGTTAGTTATAGGAATGGAAGTAAAACATATAGAATATAAGCAATAATATTATAATATCTTGGTATGGTAATGGGAACTAACCATGGCAAGCATCTAGTACTGTATATAATTTTTGAGTCACTATGATGTACACCTGAAATAATATTGTATACTAACTTTATTCCAATTAGAAAAAAATGAATCTATTACCACTGTTTCAGAACCTATACCCTCCAACCCCAACTCAAAATAAAGCCAGGTGTCAGCAGACACCTTTAAACTAACTTTTAAGTCCCTTCCCTTCAGTAAAGAAGTATCCTTTATAGAACTCTTTAGACACAGGGTGCTGTGTCTTCTTGAATAACCAAGAAAACAATATTCTGGGCTACATGGGACTCTTTTTTTTTCCTTTATTATTAAAATGTCATTGATATACAATCTTATGATGGTTTCACATAGACAACACAGTGGTTTCAACATTCACCCTACATGGGACTCTTAACATTGAGATACTCTGCTGTCACTTGTAAGGTGCATGTGAATTATTTTACATTAGTGGAAATGATTCTCTCCACACCATCCATTTTCTTAAGTGGTCTCCCTCAGACCTAGACAATCTGATCTCCAGTCTTCATCTATAAATCAAAATATTGAGATTTTGGTTTTTGTTAAGGGCACCAGCATACTGTGGGGTTGCAGTCCTTAGCCATAGAGAAGTTTCACTGTGTTGTCTTCTGCAACAGTAGGCATTTTTCAACCTGTTATTGAGAGGCACTTAGGTCCACCAGAAAAATTTGTTGGAGATATTGCTCTAGCCCAGGAAGTACAGATCAATAGTTTTATGACTTATAGAAATAATATATAACTATTGTAAGAATTTGGAAAATATAGAGGAGTGTTAAAAAAAAAAAATCACCTGTAATCCTACTCCTTCTCCACCCCTGAAATCCTACATCCAACTCTAATGTTTTGCTATTTTGTTCTTGGTGTTTTGTTTGTTTTGTTTTGCTAGAAGTTAATATCCATGGAACAAAACCCAGGATTCCATACCTTTTTTTTTCAGTGTTATTAGAAAAAATATGATGTCTCCTTACTGTCCAGTCATTCTACAAAGGTGACATTTTTCCTGTGGCCCAGGTGGAAAGAATTTAACAGAAGAAGGTGGGGAAATTCGGGAAACATTAAATTGTTCATTCCAAAAGTTTCATGCTCCATTAATTTTTCATATAGCTCAATTTGTTGGAGCTATCCTCCAATACTTTTCATACCACCTTAATAACAACTTCAGAATGTCTCAAAAACATCATGACAGTAAGAAACATCTTCAAAAAAGACACATTTCTTTGGGAATTCTAAAATTTCTACAAACTTTTATTTATGAATTAAAACATTTTATTATTAGGTCTCAACTTTTCTTTCTCAAATCTGACACAGTTAGTTCAGACCAGAGACAGAAAAGCATCTCTATAAAGTGCCATATAGGAAATATTTTTGGCATTGTGGATCACCTGTGGTCTCTGCCCAACTACTCAGCTCTCCCATTATTGCCTCAAAGCAGCCAGAGACAACATAATTAAATAAGCATGGTTATATTCCAATAAGCTTTATTTACAAAATCAGGCAGTGAGCTGGAGTTGTCCCTAGGTCTGCATGAGTGGTTCTGAATCTGGGTATACATTGGCATAACTTGGGAAGTTCTAAGAAATACCCGTCCTGGACCCCACTCTATAACAATTTAGATAAATCTTGAAGTGGAGCCCAGGGGGCATTCAACATTTTTTAAAAATCTACCCAGGTGATTCTAAAGTATAGCCAGGAATAATAACTACTGATCTATGGCCAATAAATGAGCACAGATTACACCCCACCTACTGTCAACTTTCCCTTACTGTATGAACAAACCCATCCCTTCCCTCCAACTGTCACCTTAATTTCTCTCTAAGAAATAATGTCAGAGAACTAAAGAGAATTCTGGATAAAAGTAGGTCAAGGATTTTAGTTGACTCTTCTATCCAAAGTTAAGATATATTTATATACATATGTGTTTTTACAAATGCCCTTTTCTCTTAGTCATATAAAGACTCAGACCCATAAAAATAAAAAGGCACACAAATAGAACCATTTGGCTGCCTCCAGTTCTACTTCTTCCTCATTTTTTTTCTCTTTGTGTAGTCTCATCTTTTCTCATGACTATTACCTTTATGAGAATGACTTCCAAATCTTCATCTTTAACTCTGACCTCACTTCAAACTGATTTTCATTTATCTTCTGATCAGTTGCACCTGCATATTCTGTGGCTTCTCAAAGTCAGTATGTCTGAAACCCACCTTGCCTACTGAAAACAGATTACCAAACCACAGCAACTCACCAGACATCACCTTTACTCCTGTTGGTGTCCTCATTCTACCAGATACCTGGGTGATATTATTTAGAACATTTCTCATAGTATACTCTGTGGGGCATTAGGTCAACTAAGTTTGGGTCAGTGTTTAATAGTGGGTTTCTTTACACCATAATTTCTCAGAGCCTCGGATGTACTAGTGTGCTTTTTGAATCTAAGATGGGGGTGAATTGTACAGCCTTTCCGGAATTTCCTGGACTGTTCTGTAAAACAGTGTTTGAAAAGTGCTGCCATTTGGGTAGTTTTTGACTTGTCCCTTTTGTCTTTTGATACATGGAGACTAAAGTCCATTAATTCTTATAATTTTTCTTGACTCCATCCCCTCCTTTCTGTTCCATTCTGCCTCAACCCTAGTGTAAACCATAGTCACTTAACACTGTTGTGAAAACCACACTTAAATTATATCATTTCCATTCTCAGCAATCTTTCTGTGGCTTTCATTTCCCTATGAATAAAATCCAAATGATTTGTATTAATAGGCAGGGCTCCCTAAGGCTTCAGTCCCAGCCTGCTTTTTTAGTATTACATCATGCTAGTGCCCTGCATTATACCCCCAGTTCCAACCAGGTTGATGTCTTCATGACTCCTCTAATAATCCCTTAATAAAAATACCTGACATTCATGTAAATACTTGTCATTATACTACATACTTCCCCATAATTACTAGTATTTTATTTACACAGTACCCTGTGAGTTAGGTATTATTTTCCCAATTTACAAGTGAAGAGATTGTGCAGGGAGATGAAGCTGGAATTTGGCAGTGCCATGAATACAACCTGGGTCTTATGACTTCAGCTTTAGTCTTTTAAAATTTTTCCTCCATGGACGCCAGGGACATTCCCACCTCCAAATCTTTTTATAAGCTGTTTCTTCCACTGTGATGCCTATTCCCTTCCAATCTGAACTAACACCCTCCTTTCAGAGCCTGGCACCAATCCCACTTTTTCTGTGGTTCCTGTCCTCATAGACTGCTCAGCTGTACAGTGGTGACTTCTTTCTTAGGACTGCTTTCTTGGAACTTCTAGATCACTTATGGTCTGTGCCATTCAACATGTTTAGTTTTCCATGTGGCAGACTTTGTGTAATTGTTATGTGCCAGGTTCTATAATAGGTACAAAAAACAAAATGGGAGAAAATGTTTATATTTAACTCTCAACTTTTTATTTAAAAATTTTTTTAATTTACAGAAAAGTAAGACTAGTAAAGTGAACCTCTTTGCATATACTCATTATCTAGATTCACTAGTTGTTAACATTTTGTCATGTTTGCATCCTCCCTTTCTCTAAATGCATGCATTTATACACACACATACACATGCACGATGAGCTGAGAGTTACTTACAGACGTAGGTTATATATTTTTAAAAACACAACCTGCTTAGTCCATTGACTTAAAGTCCTATTTCTGAACCTGGTCTCTGCCCCCTTTTCTCAAGGAGTTCATAGTCTGATGGGGGAGATTGATATATAAACAAATAGTTATAATACCTTAGGACAGATACTGTAAGTACTGCATATATAGGAGATAAAGTACAAAGTTCTGTGGGGACACAGAAAGGTAGGAATGTCTCATTCCCCTTGAACATAGCAAGGAAGGATTTACAGAGGAGTAGGGTTTTAAAGAATAACTAGGAATTGTTAGGTAGACTATGCTTATGGTTTAGGGTTTTCTTTTAAACATATCTGTCCTCTCTTATCTTTATGTTCCACAAAGCCTGGTATAGTGCTTTGCATATTTTAGATGCTCAGTAAATATCTGATTATACATATACCTGGACAGAGAAAGATTAATACTTACATAGATACAGTTGTATATAGTTATATGTCCTTATATAGTCAATTTACAAATACATAGGTCCATATCCTCAAAAAGAGTAGGCGACAGGAGGGTGTCACTTAGTGTGATTAGAAGCCCTAGCATATGAATAAACATATATAATTAATGCCAACAGTGCACCTGAATTGGCAAATGACCAGTTGGGGGAACACAAAGTACAGATACCTCCTCTTATTCCTATCTCCCCATGCTTCCTTTCAATTTTATACTGACTTGGAAGTTGGAACTTGAGGATAGAAATGGCTATCAATGGTCATCCCAGGAGGACAAAGTGGATGGCAGTCAGGAATCCTCCACTGGGTCCTTGATTCCCCAGGTTTGCTGTTTAAGCTAAAGAAAATGTAGATGGGAGTATCAGGGCTGGATGGTAGAGAGTTGAAAGGTTGTGACAGAAAACTGAGTATGTGTTAACACAAAGAAGATAATTCAGAATTGATCAAGCTCCCCACAGAGTGAGGAGGCTGTGTGAAATGCTTTCTGTAACAAGGCATATTAAAGGACTGTCAGTTTCACTGGGGTCAAAGTAATGATGTAGATCTTCTTGCACGGGTTGCAGTCAGTTTCATTATAATAAATGCTGTGCTTTAAAAGGTAACAAGATCATGCACTGCTTGTTCTCTCTCCCTGCCTCGCTGCTTCCCTCCTTCCACCTTGCTCCTTCACTCCACCCCTCTTTTTCTTTCCTTGATCTGTAAGGCTTGGGGACCATTTATAGACAGAAATTACTTAAGAAAGGGAAACCACTCAAGGAAACACTTTATTTTTTCCTCAGTAAGACTATAGAGTTGAAGCATAATTTAATAGGTACCTATCCTTATCATGCCTATTGCTGGTAGTCCCACTTCAATGTTTGAAGAAATAAAAAATGATGCTGTTCCCAAGTAGATTAGTTTTCAGAGGTGTCCTCAAGCCACCTCTGAGCCAGCATTCCCTGGAGTAACCTAGTTGTATTTCTTCTGGACTGTGAAACAGAAAGTTTAAAGAAATGGAAAATCTATTTGGTGGTACAGTCTTTCAAAACATACTGCCTATCCATGCCACTGTTGATGGGCCCTTCCAGTGTCATGAAGTGTAACTAGTATAGTATAGTAATTACTATACTGTATCATAATTAAATAATTATTATTACTATACTATATATTAGCTAGTATAGTATAGTTGGTAATCAGAATTTTGGAATGTTATGATTGGAAAAATAACTACTTTAGAAATTTTCAAACCCAGTAAGAGAAATAGTTATGACTTAAGACTTGAAGAAGTTTGTGACATTTTTTTCATGAAAAAGGGGTGGAGTTGCACCAGCAATTCTCCTTTGTACTTGTCCTGGGTTGGAGTTCATTTATTCTTTAGGGAAAATGTCTAGATAAGTATTTCTGTGGACTCTTGAAGATAAGTCTTGGCTAGTTTAGAAAAAATAAAAGTGATGATGTTTGCTTTTCTAGGCTGTAAGATGTGTTTTAGAATATCCTGATAGCTTTATGATTTTTGAGCTACTTGTCCTTTTACTTTGGGTAGAATGTCTCTAATAGGATGATTGGCTTAGTTTTACATAAGCCTGTTGGAGCTTGGATTTTTTTAACCTGAAGGAGTCACCAACTGCAGGTTTTGATTCCACTTTTAGCTGCAATCTGCTCTTCTGTGTACGTATAAAGTAAATGCCATGTAAATAGGAACCCAGGATAGGGTTACTTGTTCTAAAAGGTCATGTACCAACTGCAATTGCTGAGTAAGTGTTCCTGCATCTAGGGATGTTTATAACAGTCTTGTTTCCATTTATTTCTGCAGAGCGTAGTGAAGCTGATGAGGGGACTGCTGCACTGCATGATCAGACAAGTATGGTATTGTTAACAGCTCCCTCTCTAATAAGAGTACATTGTAATGATATCTCTACCCCCTAGATAATGTTTATAGTTTATATTTTTTTCAATTGCACAAATAGTTCACACTAATTTTAGAAAATGTGTAGAGTCAAGTGGCGAAATGTCACCCATGATCTCACCACCCAGTTACCACTGGAATGTTTCCTTCTAGTTTTTTTTTCTGTTTACAAATGTCTTTTTAATATGCTTTATCATTACTGTACGTGCAATTATGTAAATTGAGTAAAAGACCATATAGGTCTATAAGCACTCATCTGAAACCCTTGGGACCAGATGAATTTTAGAATTCAGAACTTCTCAGACTTTTAAAAGGTAGTACAGTGCACATTCCATGTTTTATGTTATGCCCTCAGCAGGTTCAAAACATCACTCTATCATCAAAAACATTAATCTCTCGCTGTAGGGGAACATGCTTTTTCATATTAAGTGGAATAAATAAAAAACTATGTATCGCCCCATGTTGATTTGAATCAAGTGTTGCCACCAAATGAATTTTGTTGAAAAACTTAGGGGAAAAACTTTTGGGAAGTGTTTTAGATTTTAGGATTGGAGATAATGGGGCCAAGGATTTATATCTCTTTGCATTAATTTGCATTTTTCTGATCTTGAGTGAAAGTGAGCATGTTTTCATGTATAGATTGAAAATTTGCATTTCTTCTTATTATTAATTTCAATTAATTTCCTTTGCCTATTTTTCTTTTGGGCTGTTTCTTTCTTGCCTATTTGAGGAGTTTAGTACATTATAGATACTAACCCTTTGTCACATATACTGCAAATATTTTTTAGCAGTCTATGGTTTATCTTTTGTGTTTGTTTATTATATTTTTTCCATTAAAAAGAATTTTACTAAAAGAAAGTGTTTTATTTTTATCCTAGGAAATCTTTACACATGTTGCACACATTGAATCTGAACTGATTCCCTTGAGACCAAGATTACATTTTATTAGAAGAATTGAGGCCCACATTAATAAAGTGACTATCCACAGGCACACAAGTATAAAGTAAAAAGAAATCAACTCCAGACTCCTGAACCTCTGTATCAGTGCTCTTTATATGGGCTATCTCACAGTCATCATTTCTTCTTTTATTCTTTGGTACTTTTTTTTCTATTTTAGATATTTGCATTTTCTACTTTACCAAATGAGTTTAAAGTCACTAATTTCATGAACTGCATTTAAAGGTTTAATAGGTACTATCATGTATCAGATGCATATATAATCAAATCTAAGTTTCAGGGACTAGTTGTTCCTTGCACAATGTTTCCTTTCTGACCTCTGATTTCAGCTTTCTTTCATATCTTTTTTCTGTCACTCTATGTATCTCACCCCAGCTCTTTTCATTACTCCTTCAAAATATATCCTTTTGCTCTAATTTCCCTCAAAATCCCTACCTCTGTTTCAGAAAAAAATATATCTTTTTTACAACTCAATTATCTTTTACTAAGCTGTCCTCACTCAACCACTCTACGTCTCAGTTTATGTCTACAATGTGGTAAAATAACCATTGAAAGAGTGAAAGAAAGATAATGAATAGAAAATAGCTGGTTTTGACTAGTATTATTTTCTAATTAAATTGCTTAAATTAAAAAACACCAGACTTTCCTAGCTGTAGTAGTGCAGGGAAAAAGAAGTAATAATGCCTTTTAAATATTTATAATTGCCTGAAGACCTAATGCAATGACTGTGTTAGAGTACTACAGAAGTATGGCATGTGGGCTGATTTTTCTGCATAGCCTTCTTTGATTGTTTTTGTTTTCTTCAGGTGGATAAAGTAGAATCCTTCAAATACAGTCAGAGTACCAAGGATAGCCTCCATGCCAAGTACAACACCAAAACCTGTGCCACTGTAGTGGGTGATGACCAGTGGGGACACCTGCAGTTGGATGCTACCTCTGTGTACCTGCTTTTCTTAGCACAAATGACTGCCTCAGGTTAGTACGAGGACAGAAGTACTGGGAACCATTGCAAAGTAAAGCATTTTCTCTGGCACACATGACTTCTCCAGAGGTGTTGGCCAGAAAACATAGCTATTTATATTACTCAAAGATGCATATTGGAAACTTAATATTTTGAAGATTTTATACAGAGAAACAAATCTTTGAGATCTAGTTAGTATACTTTTACATTGTGAAACAAGTCTGGAGTACTAACTAATACTTTTTGAAAATTGAGAACCAGGAAATATGGGGTGGATTTTCTTTAGATGGGTATTTTTACCTTTTATTAATCCTCAGATATCATGAGATGAGAAAGAAGAGCTAGGGTTTATTACTAGTTCTCATACTATGCACTGACCAGCCTATGGTAGTATAAACATAAGTTGAATCAACTACTTTATACTACTCATTGTGAATATATTATAGATAAGGTATCTGTCTATAGGCATCTACATTTTATTAAGGGAATTAACTTAAGAATCAAAATTCAAATGTTTATTTTTTATTATTGAATAATACACCCTTACAGATAGTTTTGCTATTAGTTTTAGATGCTAAGTAGTTTAGAGTTTAGTCTGTATCAGTAGAGAGTCCCTCAAAGTAACTAATCAAGGAAGCTTCAGATAATTCACCCCAGTAGCGGGAGGATAGATTGGTTGGGGAAAAAATTAAGATGGAGGACTGGTTAGAAGGTTAGTGAAATATGTTACGCAAGAAATGATGCAGAACTGAGGTAAGGCAGTTGCCTTGAGGATGAAAAGGATAGATGTGAGATATAATCAGTAGGTAGAGTACAAAAGATCTTTATGAAAAATTTAGCAATTCTCTGCACATTTTTGAATTCTTAAAAATATTAACTTTGGTTAAAAGACAGGCTTAGATAGAAACTGACTGCAACTTACAGGGCAAGTAGAGAAATGTTTATTCAAGGAAATCTAAACTTGGTAAGAGCAATGAGAGAGTGGGATATTTGGGCCATAAACAACCCCCTCCCCTGCCCCAGGTTCACCATAAGAGAAGCACTACTGGAGGTAAATGCAGCCAAGAATACAAGTCTCTCTCTCTCCAGTTACTGGTCTAGGGCAATAATATCCCCTTGAGAGAAGGTAGGTTGCCAGCATTTCTCATCCTCCCCAGTTGTGCTGCAGAAGTTCTAGTCTAGCCAAGAATAACTAAGAAAGCTGGAACAACTTCCTATCCCCCAGTTAGACTCATGGAGTGGAAGCTTAACCCCAGACACAGCATGCCGAGAACACTAGGCTTGGCCCAACTTGCTAGTAGTGTGAAGAGAGAGGTAGGCCATAAGAATAGAAAGCTCCATAGGTCTTTTCAAGAGAACTGACTTTATTTGGAACAGAGTGTGGGGAAGTTCAAGCCTAAGGTCATTCTCAAAAGCAATGGAGATTTTGGTTATAAAAAATCAAGAGGAGGCTGATGGCTCAATAAGAGCAACAAGCTAACCCATGAAAGAGCTAAAAAAAGTACTCCTGGAGTTAAAATAAGTGTCAAAGGCTAGCCCCAAAGACCACTGAAAAGAGGCGTGAATTTAATCAGATGAGACTGTGGAGTAATTTGTATCTCAGGACATTATACAATATAATAGAACAGTCAGCTGGAAATTAGTGGAGATTAACAGCTGAGTATGATACCAACAGAGGCAGACACTTAATAGATCACAGAAAGAAACAGTTGCTAAAACTAAAATCACTGTCTTCCCGGGATGACAGTGCCCATGCCCAAGGCTACACCCTCCTGAGGAGCAACATCAGAAGCTGCATACTGTGGAGAAAATTAATTTCACTGAAATAGTCCAGCCAAGTCACTAAACAAACAAGTAAACAAAAACAAGCACCATAGAGGAGGGTATAAATATCTATAGAGTTCCTACAGCATATTGTCTACAAAATCCAGTTTTTAACAAAAACTTGTAACGCATGCAAAAAAAACAGGAAAGTCTAAGCCAACACAAGAAAAAAACCAGGTAACAGAAACCACCTTTGAGAGGAAGCATTATGTTCAACTTAAGAGAAAAATACTTCAAAGCAATTACTATAAAAATGTCCACAATTCTAAAGGATACCATGCTTAAATAAGTAAAGAAATACATGATGAAAGTATTTCTTCAAATAGAGAATATCAATAAAGAGATAAAAATTAACCAAATGGAAATTCTGGAGTTAAAAATGTAGTAACCGAAATGAAAAATTTGCCAAAGAAACTTAACAGATTTGAGCTGACAGAAGAAAGAATCAGCATTCTTAAAGGTAGATCAGCAAAGATTAAGCAGTCTGAAGAACAGAGGGAAAAAATAAAGAAAAATGAATAGAACCTCAGAGAAATGTAGGACACCATTTGAGCACCAATTCACATGTAATGTGAATACCAAAAGGAAAATAAGGAGCAGAAAATATATTCAAAGAAATGATGGCTGAAAAAATTCCAAATTTGAGGAAAACCATTAATCTGCACATCTAAGATGCTCAGTGATCTCCAAGTAGGTATAAACAGAGATCCACACCTATAAGCATCATAGTAAAAATGTTAAAAAACAAAAAGAAATAGAATATTTTGAAAGCAATATGATAAAAATGACTTGTCATATACAAGGGAATGCAAATAAGATAATTAAATGACTTCTCTTAAGAAAAAAATGGAGGCCAGAAGGCAGTGGAATGATGTATTCTAAGGTTTGAAAAAAAGAACTGTAAACCAAGAATCTTGCGTCCAGTAAAACTATCTTTCACAAACAGAAATAAAGACATTCCCAGTTAAACAGAAGCTGAGAAAATTTGTTGCTACTATACCTACCTTGCAAGAAATACTAAAAGTTCTTCACACTGAAAGCAGTTGACCCTAGAGAGTAATTGGAATCCACACACACACAAAAAAACAGATCACTTATAAAAGTAAATATAAAATACACTGTAATTATATATTTCTTCTTCTGTCTTCTCAAATGATCTAAAAATCAATTCTTTAAAGCAATATAATTGTATTCTTTGACTTATGGCATATAAAAATATAATATATTTGACAATAGAATTAAAGAGGTGAGTGGAAGCAAAGCTGTATTGAATTAGGCAATGACCAAATGGTAATACAAATCTATAGTAACAAATGAAGAGAAATAGAAATGGTAAATTAGAAAGTTAATAAAACAAAATATAAACATATAATTTCCTCTCAGCTTCTTTAAAAGATAGAAAATCAAATAAAGTAATAATTGTAACAATGAATTGTTGAGTTTGTAATATATATATGTAAAAAGATTGAAGAAGCTATATCATCCCCACAGCCACCATAAGAAAGCTACAATAACTAATATCAGAAAAAAAACAGAGTTTAAAACAAAAACTGTCACTAGAGTATAAAAGAGAGACATTTTAGATGGGCAAGATGGCAGCATGAGAGGTGAGACAGAGAACTCCTCCCAAAACCACAAATTGTACAAAAATATAGTTAATTAATACAACTAACCTTAAAACAGCAACAAGAAAGAAGGCTGAACTAGACTGCAAACAGACCTCACCAACAGAGCACACCTCACAAAACAGGGTAACGTAGGAAAGCCTTAATCCAGCGGGACCCAAGACCTTCCCCTACACCAGCTCACCAGCAGGAGGAAAAGAAATGGAGCGCGGGAGGGGGTGAAAGCCTGGGACTGCTGGACACCAAGCCCTGGAAATCTGCTTTGTGAACAGAATCCTATAGTGTGTGGTGCTCTGGATGCTGGGGAGCTCAGACAGGCAGAGTGCTTGAGAAATTGACATTCCGGCCGTTTGTGGAGGAGGGGATCCACACCCAGCTGCTCTGTGTCAGAGGAAAGGCAGGGAGCCTGAGAGGCTTCCTAGCAGCAAGAGGGCTGCTGAAGGGGCAGGGTGGGCATGGAGCTTGCTGTGCGGGAGAAGGGAGAGCGAGACAAGGTGGCCTGGGCATGCTCTGCCCAGCTGGTTGGGAACTTTGGTGAGCTTCAGGTGCTCCATCCCCCTGGCTGCCTAATCAGCTCCGAAGCCCCCCAGTGTGACACACAGCCTGCCAAACTTTCCTACTGGCCTGCAGGGACCTGCTTGCAAACAGGCAGTCATTGCGCAGGTGTCAGGCCAGTTAGAGGGAGGCCCCACCTACAACAGCTGAGACGCAAAGCACAGAAGTTTACCCATGTCTGCTTGGCCCACTGCCTATGACACTGGAGACAGGCACCACAGACGGGAAGCAGGAAACAGATCTTTCCTTCCCCCAGGCACCAGCTCCACTCCCCTACGACCCCCAACCTCACTCTAGGTGCGGAGCAGCTACAGAGACTGGAGTTCCTGCACACTAGGGGGCACCACACAGAAATATGAAATGACAAAAGAACATAGTTCAGACCAAAATCTCACAAACCCCAGAAAGAGGGCCAAATGAAACTGAACTCACCATTCTTCCTGAAAGAGAGTTCAAAATAAAAATAAGTAAAGAGACAGAGGCACTAAACAACATATTAGAACAGATGGACCTAACAGACATCTACAGAACACTCTGTCCAAAAGCAACAGGATACACATTCTTCTCAAGTCCACATGGAACATTTTCAAGAATTGATCATATATTAGGCCACAAAAAGAACCTCAGTAAATTAAAAAAGATTGAAATTGTACCAACCATCTTCTCAGATCACAAAGGTATGAAACTAGAAATAAATTACACAAAGAAAATGAAAAAGGCCACAAACACATGGAGGCTTAATAACATGCTCCTAAATAATCAATGGATTAATGACCAAATAAAAACAGAGATCAAGCAATATATAGAGACAAATGACAACAATAATTCAATACCACAAAATCTGTGGGATGCAGCGATGGCCATGCTAAGAGGGAAATATATTGCAATACAGGCCTACCTCAGGAAAGAAGAACAATCGCAAATGAACAGTCTAAACTCACAATTAATGAAACTAGAAAAGGAAGAACAAATGAGGCCCAATGTCAGTAGAAGGAGAGACATAATAAAGATTAAAGCAGAAATAAATAAAATTGAGAAGAATAAAACAATAGAAAGAATCAATGAAAGCAGGAGCTGGTTCTTTGAGAAAATAAACAAAATAGATAAACCCCTAGTCAGACTTATCAAGAAAATAAGAGAGTGTACACACATAAACAGAATCAGAAATGAGAAAGGAAAAATCACTACAGACATCACAGAAATACAAAGAATTATGAGAAAATACTATGAAAAATTATACGGTAACAAACCGGATAATCTGGAAGAAATGGACAATTTCTAGAAAAATACAACTTTCCAAGGCTGACCCAGGAAGAAACAGAAAATATGAATAGACCAATTACCAGCAATGAAATTGAATTGGTAATCAAAAACCTACCTAAGAACAAAATTCCTGGACCAGATGGTTACACTGCTGAATTTTATCACACATTTAGTGAAGACCTAATACACGTCCTCCTTAAAGTTTTCCAAAAAGTAGAAGAGGAGGGAATACTTCCAAACTCACTCAATGAGGCCAACATCACTCTAATACCAAAACCAGGCAAAGACACAACAAAAAAGAAAACTACAGACCAATATCCCTGATGAACACGGATGTAAAAATACTCAACACAATATTAGCAAACCGAATTCAAAAATACATAAAAAAGATCATCCATCATGATCAAGTGGGATTCATCCCACGGATGCAAGGATGGTACAACATTCGAAAATCCATCAACATCATCCACTACATCAACAAAAAGAAAGACAAAAACTAACTTATCATCTCCATAGATGCTGAAAAAGCATTCGACAATATTCAACGTCCATTCATGTTAAAAACTCTCAACAAAATGGGTATAGAGGGCAAGTACCTCAACATAATAAAGAACATATATGACAAACCCACAGCCAGCATCATACTTAACAATTAGAAGCTGAAAGCTTTTTCTTTAAGGTCGGGAACAAGACAAGGATGCCCACTCTCCCCACTTTTATTCAACATAGTTCTGGAGGTCCTAGCCATGGCAATCAGACAACACAAAGAAATAAAAGGCATCCAGATTGGCAAGGAAGAACTCAAACTGTCCCTGTTTGCAGATGACATGATATTGCACATAAAAAACCCTAAAGAATCCACTCCAAAACTACTAGATCTAATATCTGAATTCAGCAAAGTTGTGGGATAAAAAATTAATACACATAAATCTGTTGCATTCCTATACACTAATGATGAACTAGCAGCAAGAGAAATCAGGAAAAGAATTCCATTCACAATCGCATCCAAAACAGTAACATACCTAGGAATAAACCTAACCAAGGAAGTGAAAGACCTATACCATGGAAACTACAAGACACTCTTAGAGAAATTAAAGAGGAAACTAATAAATGGAAATTCATCCCATGCTCTTGGCTATGAAGAATTAATATTGTCAAAATGGCCATCCTGCCTAAAGCAATCTACAGATTCCATGCAATTCCTAGCAAAATACCAGCAACATTCTTCAATGAACTAGAGCAAATAGTTCTAAAATTCATATGGAACCACAAAAGACTCCGAATAGCCAAAGCAATCCTGAGAAGGAAGAATAAAGCAGAGGAATTACGCTCCCTGACTTCAAGCTCTACTACAAAGCTACAGTAATCAAGACAATTTGGTACTGGCACAAGAACAGACCCATAGACCAGTGGAACAGAATAGAGAGCCCAGATATAAATCCAAGTATATATGGTCAATCAATGTATGATAAAGCAGCCATGGATATACAATGGGGAAATGACAGCCTCTTCAACAACTGGTGTTGGCAAAACTGTACAGCTACATGTAAGAGAATGAAACTGGATTACTGTCTAACCCCATACACAAAAGTAAACTCAAAATGGATCGAAGACCTGAATGTAAGTCATGAAACCATAAAACTCTTAGAAAAAAACGTAGGCAAATTCTCTTGGACATAAACATGAGCGACTTCTTCATGAACATATCTCCCCAGGGAAGGAAAACAAAAGCAAAAATGAACAAGTGGGAGTATATCAAACTAAAAAGCTTCTGTACAGCAAAGGATACCATCAGTAGAACAAAAAGACATCCTGCAGTATGGGAGAATATATTCATAAATGACATATCCTATAAGGGGTTGACATCCAAATTATATAAAGAGCTCACACACCTCAACAAACAAAAAGCAAATAAGCCAAAAAAAAATGGGCAGAGGAGCTGAACAGACACTTCTCCAAAGAAGAAATTCAGATGGCCAACAGGCACATGAAAAGATGCCCCACACCACCAGTTGTCAGAGAAATGCAAATTAAAACCACAATGAGATTACACCTCACACCAGTTAGGATGGCCGCCATCCAAAAGACAAACAACAGCAAATGTTGGCAAGGATGTGGAGAAAGGGGAAGCCTCCTACACTGCCTGCGGGAATGTATATTAGTACAACTATTGTGGAAAGCAGTATGAGGGTTCCTCAAAAAAGTCAAAATAGAAATATCATTTGACCCAGGAATTCCACTCCTAGAATTTACCCTAAGAGTGCAGCAGCCCAGTTTGAAAAAGAAATATGCACCCCTATGTTTATCACAGCACTATTTACTATAGCCAAGAAATGGAAGCAACCTAAGTGTCCATCAGTAGATGATTGGATAAAGATGTGGTACATATACACAATGGAATATTATTCAGCCGTAAGAAGAAAACAAATCCTCCCATGTGCGAGAACATGGATGGAGCTAGATGGTATTATGCTGAGTGAAATAAGCCACGTGGAGAAAGACAAGTATCAAATGATTTCACTCATCTGCGGAGTATAAGTGCAAAGAAAAATACTGAAGGAACAAAACAGCAGCAGACTCACTGAACCCAAGAATGAACTAAGAGCTACCAAAGGGAAAGGGACTGGGGAAGATGGGTGGGAAGGGAGGGATAAGGGGGGAAAAGGGCTATTACAATTAGCACACATAATGTAGTGGGGGTGGGGGGATATGGGGAAAATGCAGTATAAATAATAGAGAAGACAAGTAGGGATTCTATAACATCTTTTATGCTGATGGACAGTGACTGCAATGGGGTATGTGGTGGGGACTTGATAATAGGGGGAGTCTAGTAACCATAATGTTGCTCATATAATTGTATATTAATAATAGCAAAATTAAAAAAATAAAGCAAAAAAAACTCTTGAATATAAACATGATTATCTTTTTCATGAACATAGCCCCTCAGGCAAGGGAAACAAAAGCAAAAATGAACAAGTGGGACTATATCAAACTAAAAAGCTTCTGTACAGCAAAGGACACCATCAGAACAAAAGGGCATCCTACAGTATGGGAGAATATATTCATAAATGACATATCCGATATGGGTTGACATCCAAAATATATAAAGAGCTCACACACCTCAACACCCAAAAAGCAAATAACCCGATTAAGAAATGGGCAGAGGATCTAAACAGACACTTCTCCAAAGAAGTTCAGATGGCCAACAGGCACATAAAAAGATGCCCCACATCACCAGTCATCAGAGAAATGCAAATTAAAACCACAATGAGATTACACCTCACATCCGTTAGGATGGCTGCCATCCAAAAGACAAACAACAAATGTTGGTGAGGATGTGGGAAAGGGGAACCCTCCTACACTGCTGGTGGGAATGTGAAGTAGTTCAACCATCGTGGAAAGTATGAAGGTTCCTCAAAAAATAAAAATAGAAACACCATTTGACCCAGGAATTCCCCTCCTAGGAATTTACCCTAAGAAAACAGGATCACAGATTCAAAAAGACATATGCACCCCTATGTTTATTGCAGCACTATTTACAATATCCAAGATATGGATGCAACCTAAGTGCCCATCAGTACATGAATGGATAAAGAAGTGGTACATACACACAATGGAATATTATTCAGCCATAAGAAGAAAACAAATACTATCGTTTGCAACAACATGGATGGTGCTAGAGAGTATTATGCTCAGTGAAATAAGCCAGGTGGAGAAAGACAAGTACCAAATGATTTCACTTATCTGTGGAGTTTAACAAAAAAGCAAAAACTGAAATGACAAAACAACAACAGACTCACTGAACCCAAGAATGGACTGACAGTTACCAAAGGGATAGAGACTGGTGAGGATGCGTGGGAAGGGAGGGATAAGGGGATTAAGGGTCATTATGATTAGCACACATAATATGGGGGGGGCACGGGGAAGGCAATATAGCACAGAGAAGACAAGTAGTAACTATAGCATCTTACTACGCTGATGGACAGTGACTATAATCAGGTATGTGGTGGGGACTTGATAATAGGGGGAATGTAGTAAACAAAATGTTGCTCATGTGAAACCTGAGCATAAGATTTTATATCAATGATACCTTAATAAAAATAATAATAATAAAATAAAATATCTGTCAATAGATCAGAGATTTAAATGCAAAAAAAATGAAACTATAAAAGTACAAAAAAATTCATGGGATAGAGCTTTTTAAAAAAAGTTTCTGAGAAGAAAAATATACTGTAAACAAAGCCAGAGTTCAAACAAAGTAAGAAAAACACTTGCAACACACATACTGGGCAAAAGGCTAATTCTCTTAATATTCATTTATATGTTAATGACAGATCAGTAATTCAATAGAAATTGGTGAAGGATACAAGCAAACTGTTCATAGGCAAAGAAATAAAGTGGTTTATAAATATATTAAAAGACTCACAACCTTGCTCATAATAAAAGCACTGCACACTGAACTACGAGAAGATTCTATTTCTCATCCATTAGTGTGGCAAAGATAAACTTTTATTAAAGCGTGTATTGACAAGGGTATAGGGAACAGGCAGACAGTACTTACTGGTATGTAAATTGTAGAAGTTCCTTGCAGAATAACTTGGTGATGATTTTCTTCATTTAATATGCATATAGTGAAATATTTAAGAAGTGTGCTGATATTTGCAACTTAGGAATTTATCAAAAAAATAGATTGATGGATAGTAATGTGATGAAGAAGTATAGTAAAATGTTAATGGTTGAATCCAGATGGTATGTTTACAGGTATACACTACAAAATTCTGTCTTTTTTTTTTTGAAAATGTTCATAATAAAACGTTGGAAAAAATAATAGGCATGAATCTAATTCAGCAATTCTACTTCTAAGAATCTACCTCAAAATACTATGCACAAAAATACATATGTGTGTGTATATGTCACTGGCTGAGATGCTGTTTTTCCCAGGACTGTGTCTCAGAGACAATGAAGAATGAAACCAACAGACAAAAGTATGGAGCTACCAGCAAGCTTTTAACAAGGATTGTAAAGAAAACACCTCCTGCTAATCAGGAGGGGCTATTAGGGCAGATGCCAGCAAGGCTGCAGTGTCTAGAGTTTATAAGCTTGGAGAAATTTATATGAATGGGGGCTTGTTGCTAGGGTCGAGGTGGGTTCAAAGACACAACTCTCTTATTTTTCAGTCTGATTTTTCCATATGTCCAGATTATGGCTTCTTGTTTACTGTGAAGCCTTGACCCTTGGTCCCTCCTGACTGCAACCTAACTGGGGCCTTGAAACTTACAGGGCCCTGGAACTCTAGCCTTGAATTCTATCTGCCAGTGCACACACATTCATTCCAGCATTAATTATTAGATACAATCTAAATATCTTTCAATAGGGAATTAGTTATATAAGTAGTCATTCAGTGGAATGCTATGTAGCCATTAAAATATAAGGCAGATATATTTAAAATGGTGTCCAAGTTACATATGAAAAACGCAAGGTGCAGTGTAGTATACTACTCTTTGCATAATTTTTATATATGCATAATATATCTCTGAAAGTATACAGAGGAAACAACTAAGACTGGTTTGCCCCAGAAGGAGATTTGGCAGGGTGGGTGTGATGTGATTCTGGGTGGAAGGAAGACTTTCACTTTCATTGTATACCTGTTGGCATTTCTCTTGCTAGACATGGGTGAGGGGAAATAAAGAGGGGAGAGAAGAAGAGAATAGGGTTTTAAACAAAAATGGATCATATTGCACATATTGAGAGGCAGTATAGCATCTTTACTATACTTAGGAATTCAGTCTCTGAAGTGAAATCAAAGTTGATAGTTGAGTCCTGGTTCCACCATTTACATTAGTTACATGACCTTAGACAAATATTTAACCTTACTAAGCCTCATGGAGAGAAACAGAGGTAGCCACCTCTTAAGTTGTAAAAATTAAATTGTTAATTCATGCAAAACACTCCATTTGTAAACTATAACTATCTTTGTATAACTTATATTTAGAATAATTTTCATTTTATTCCAAAAATATGGTTTTAAGTTCTTAAAATCATAATCTTTATCTACTTCTTGCTTAATATTTAGACTGCCTCCAACTCTTTTTGAAATTTTTGTCTTCCTTTTTCCAAATTCCTAGGTGTCCACATTATAAATTAGTTGCCTATAGAATTAGGAGTCTGAGACTTCCTTTTGAGACCTACAAATAACAATTTAAATTCTTCCATTTTAAAATATGGTGGTATCTTACTTAGTTGAAGACTAGTCTAGGATTCATTTGTGGTCTTGTCTTTATGGTTGAGGAATCAAAGTGCCTCCCATTATACCTAAGCAGGAGTAGAAATACTTGGGAACAGTATGGTCAGTTAGTCACTATGGCTGCCAATACGCCTATAGCAATAATTAACTAGCTGTATATCTTTATCCTCTCTTTACAGGACTTCATATCATCCACAGCCTAGATGAAGTCAATTTCATACAGAACCTTGTGTTTTACATTGAAGCTGCATATAAAACTGCTGTAAGTAATCACTTTGGAATTGATTTTAATCATATGAATCTTTGAAAATATTGGACAGCTCATTTCTTCTCTTAATGCTGCCCCTTATAGTGAACCACTCTAAAAGGCTTCTGGTAGAAATTGCCTTTAGCCTCTTTCTTTACCAAGCTTGTCATCCTCTGTGTGCCTTCTTCCCAAGGGAGTTCGAGAGGCAAGAGAGTGAAGATGCTATGCTTGCATTCTTTTCAAACTCTGTAATATCTCATGGTATGTATTTGGCTATTTGGGGCTAAACTGTGGTATTATTTTAATGGTTTATATACTTAAATGGAAACAGGAAGACTAGGGAATATTATCGGCCAGTTAGCTACTTAGAAATAAAATTTAGTAATGTGTTTAATATCATCTGTAGACATTCAGTACTTACTATACAAAAATATTTTTCTTTTCAACTACTATATGAAGTATGTTTATATTAAATCATAATGTATTTAACATCTCCTTTCCCAGGAATCACTGCTCTTCATTGAATGATGTTCATTGTATTAGAAATGGCTGTCATAAATAGTAGTTTTTTTTAGTTGTTTAGTTTTAGTTGTTTTTTTAGCTGTTTTAGGTGGGAGGGTAAATCTGAAATCTGTCACTCCATATTTGCCAGAGGGGTAAGTTTAACATAGACATATATGATATAAGCAGACATTATTTGTTGAATGATCACTTTGCCTTCTGATACCATAGGCCTTCTGTGGTACAGGGCACAAGTCAGGGTTCTCTGGCTTCTCCATTGCAACCAAGGGTTGCAGCAGTAGAATTAACAATATTTATGCCTTCTAACACTCTTTGCTGCACAAACTAGGTTTCTGGCAGGTGAGGCTAGTTATGGGATAACTATGGCTTACCTTCCTGAAGCTTCACTTTAACTCAGAGAGTTGACATAAAACGTAATTTAAGGTAGATAACAGAAATAAATATGGAGGGTGTAAGTGTGTGTGGATGCACACGCATGTGTACACATGGCTATTTCCAAGTTCTATTTAGTGAGAGGGCCTAGAAACAATAACACCACAGTGACAATGAGTACCAATGACCAGGTATTGGACTATAACTATCAATCTCTAATAAAAGAAAACAGGATTCATTGTAGAAGTGTTTGATTCCACGGCTAGGGCAGGGAACATACAAGGTAAGACTGGAGCATCTTGTAATGACAGAAAGTGAGGAAATTTTCAAAAGAAAATGGGGCATGTCAGAAGGGCACAGCATCCAACCTGGAAGAACTCCCAATGGACAAAGCTGGAACAATTAAAGCAACAAAATAAATAATAACATTTTATTATAACCCAGAGAATAACCTAAATACCCATAAATTCATACTTATGTAATGTTACTGAATAAATTAATGGGAGAGAAAGGACAGCTCTTTCTTAGAGAGGAATTGCAATTATGTTTGTGAAGGTATGAAGGAACTAGAAAATCAACACTGAAACACCACTGTGTTAATTGTTGCAAGCAAGATTCATTAATGTATGCTGTTTGTAGGTGGATGTTTGAGCAGAAATAGGATGTTTGCAAAGTCATAAAGTATCTCTCTCAAGTTATTTATTAATTACAAAGTGAAAATAGTAACAGTAGAATGGAGAAACCTTGCAGACACCACTTTAACCAAGAGGTGAAGGTTAACATCACCAGTCACCAGACATATCAATGTCACGAATACCATGATATGATGCACCAAGGGCACAGCATAATATCTGTAGTATTCTTGCCAAAAATGAATAACGTTAGCCTAATCAAGAGAAGACATCAGGTAAACCCAAACTGAAGAAAATCTACAAAATACCTGACCTCAAATCTTCAGAAAGTGCTCAGGTCATGAAAGACAAAACCTGAGAAATTGTAACTGATTGAAAGAGGCTAAGGAGGCATGACAAATACAGCATGGTATTCTGGATTGGATCCTGGAATATAAGTGGAAAAATCAGTGCAAAAACTAGTGAATTCCTAATAAAGCCCATATTTGCTTACTAATGTTGAACTGATGTTAATTTCTTAGCTTTGACAATTGTCCTATGGTTATTTCAGGTGTTAACATTAGGGGAAGCTGAGTGAAAGGTATATGGGAAGTCACTGTACTGTTTTTGGAACTTCTCTGTAAGTCTAAAGTCATTTCAAAATAAAAAGGTTTTAAAAAACAATTTTAAATGTTATCTTTATGTTATGGAAGAGCCATATAGAGCTATGGTAAGAATGTAGGCTTTGTAGTGAGAGTAAGGCAGTAAGTGAGAGTAATTTGGACTCAGACCCTGATTACTTCTTAGCTGTGTGACCTTGGGTGAGTCACTTAACCTCTCTTTGCACCTCAGTTTCATCATCTATAATATGTAAGGATTAGGGAAGATAATAGTGTAAAGTGTACAGGTTAGTGCAATGGTACATTGTCAATGACAATAGAGAGTAAAATTAGAATGGATGTTTACGGTATAATACTGTGGTACTGCTTAGGCTTCATCTTCTAGATTCCCTAGGTATCTGCTTTGATAAAAAATTTGGAGAAGTACCTTTCTTCATGGACTGAGTTACAGTTCTTTGTCCTGATCAACTGTAGAGGAGTCTTCCACCTTCATGGAGGCCCCAGTGAAATTTAAAACTATTGAGAAAATAGTTTTAGGGCCAACCCAATTCATTGACATGTCCTTAATAAGAACTGTGCACTGTTGGTGGAATGTAAATTGGTATAGCCTGGTATGGAAAACAGTATGACATTATCTCAAAAACCTAAAAATAGAAATACCGTATGACCTAGTAATTCCACTTCCAGTAATTTACCAAAAAAAAACCAAAGTCACTAATTTGAAAAGATGTATGCACCCCTGTTTATTTGCACCATTATTTACAATAGCCAAGATATGGAAGCAACCTAAGTGTCCATCAGTAAGTGAATGGATAAAGATGTAATAAATATATACAATAGAATATTACTCAGCCATAAAAAAGAATGAAATCTTGCCATTTGTGACAACATGGGTGGACCTAGAGGATATTTTCTTAAGTGAAATAAGTCAGAGAAAGACAAATACCTTATGATTTCACTTACATGTGGAATCTAAAAAAGTAAAGCAAACAAACAGAAATGGACTAATAAATACAGAGAACAAACTGGTGGTTGCCATAGAGGAAAAGGAATTGAGGTGAGAAAAATAGGTGAAGGGGATAGAGAGGGGCAAACTTTCAATTATAAAATAAGTCACAGAGAGGAAAAATACAGCATAGGAAATATAGTCAATAAGATTGTAATAATTTTGTATGATGACAGATGGTAACTATACTTACCATGGTGAGCATTTCATAATGTAATTGTTGAATCACTATGTTGTACACCTGAAACTAATGTAATATTGTATATCAACTATACTTCAATTTTAAAAAGCATTGTGGGTAAACATGTATGGCAAATTAGCTACTATGTGTGCCTTTTATTCAAGGGTTGTTCATCTAGTAAGCATTTAGTAATGACTTGCTAATGGTATGTTGGTTATTTTATGCCAGGACTTTGGGATATGGGAACGTGGAGACAAGACCAACCAAGGGATCTCAGAATTGAATGCCAGTTCAGTTGGAATGGCAAAGGTACTTTTCCTTGCTTTGTATCAAGTGTGGGGTAAAGAACTCTGGTACACATTTGCCAGAGATAAAGGCTTAATGTGTTTGTGGACCGTTATCAAATTAATTGTTTTTTAAACCACAGGAAAATTCAGATTCTCCCATAGAACTATGAACATGTGGGTAAAGACTTCTTTCATAAACTCTAATTGCTTTGGTAGCGTATTTCTACTTACATATCCCACAGGGACCTCAGAGAATATATCTTTAAGTTCATCATCTCTACCATTACAAAGAAAAACAAAGGGAGAGAGAAGTGGAAAAGATGGAGGAGTAGGACTAGGGCAAGGTGAAAACCTCCTCCCACATACACACTAAGGAAGCAACTACAGCAAATACAACTAACCCTGAGAATGACAGGAAGACTGCAGAACAGACCATCTATACCTGGCGAAGAAGAGAGGACAACATTGAGAAGGGTAAAGGGGCAAAGCCATGATCGATTGGGACCCAAGCACTTCCTCTATCCCAGCTCACAAGTGGGAGGGAGAGGAACAGAGTCAGGGAGAGGATAAGTACTCAGGAATCCAGCACACCTGGCCCTGGAGATCTGCTCCAGGAATATGAATCCACATTGTACTGGGCTTTGGTGCTTCATGGGGCTGGCATCAGGGAGAGTTGGAGAACAATGAGGGGCCAAGACTCCTATCACTAGTGGAAGACAAGCACACTCTGTTGGTCCTGCTGAGACAACACAGAAGTAGCACTTTGAAAGATTTACCACTAGCAGGAAGTGTGCTAGAAGGGCAAGGGTCAGTGGGAGCTCCCTCCAGAGGAGAAAGGCCAGGTGAACATGGCTTTCCAAGCCCTTCCTCAGCTGAACTAGTCACATGCTTATGGGAGCCAGCTTCAAAATGCTCCATCTTTCTTGCTGCCCGCTAAACCCCATGGAGGTGCTCCCCTGCATACATGCCCCACCTGGCATGCTCAAAAAAACAGGGGTCCAATTTTGCTGACTGACAGCCAGAGGGTGAACACTTCCCTGGCTCTCCCAGCTCTCCCCCAGCTCAACTAGCCAGACACATGCAGGAGCCAGCTCTGAACTCTCCACCTGCCCTATTAGCTCAACTCCAGTGCCCCATGGCAGCCCTGCCCTTCTCAGAACAATAGGCCCAGCAGTGATCCACCATTATTGACCAGCAGAGGATGTCCCTGCCCACAACAAATCCCAGCAGAAGTGCCACACATCACACAAAGGGCACATAGCAGTGAGCTGTTGGGACCAGCCACTTCCAACACACAGGCACAAAGGCAGGCCCCTCCCACAGCCTACCAACAGCAACTGTGGCTCAGCCACAAAAGAGAAACAAGCACTGGTGAGCAAGGAGTCTGCAGCTTTTGGGAAACACAGGATGCCCACTTCATAAAGCCATTAATTTCAAGACCAGGAGGCATAGCTGATCTATCTAATACAGAGGAAGAAACACAGAAACCCTGACAAAATGAGGAGGCAGAGGAACATGTTCCAAACAAAAGAACAAGGTAAACACCAGGAAAAAGTGCTAAACGACATGGGAATTAGCAATCTTGATAAAGAATTCACAGTAACAGTCAAAAAAATATTCACTGAACTGGGGAAAAGATTATTTCAGTGAGAACCTCAGCAAAGAGGTAGAAAATATGAAAAAGCCACTCAGAGCTGAAGAATACAGTAACCGTAGTGAAAAATACAATAGAGGGAATGAATACAAGACTGCTGGAAACAGAGGAAAGAATAAGTGTGATGGAAGGTAGAGAGCAACAGAGTAACCAAGCTGAGGAACAAAGAGAAAAAAGAATTTCTAAAAATGAGATGCTAAGAGAGCTGTGTAACAACTCTAATCGAAACTGCCGGGACCTGCCGGCAGGAGTCAAAGAGTTCCTGAGTGGGGGCGTCGGGCTGTATATACAAGACAACAGGAGGGCAAACCGTCTGGTGCAGAATGCAAAGAAGCTTTATTCTGGCATGGCTTATATACACATGAACTGCCTACAGATTAGATTCACACACCTTTCTCAAAGACCTCAATCCAATCACTTAAGTATTGCCCACAGATCAATCCAATCAGACATTAATCCAATACTTAAGTCACATACGCCTGGGGGCATCTGGTCCAGGTGGCTGGCCTTGAGATAAGACCTCCCTGCATTCCTGAGATACTTGTACCTGGAATTTAGGAAACTTTTCAAGGTTTCTTTCAGAGTCAGGCCTGGTTCAGGCCTTAGATGGAGACTAGGCACAAAAACACAATCAGTCCTGTCCTGTACTCTTGCTCCTTCTGTCACAACCGCTCTCCACATCTCCCCCTTTTTTACTTTTTAAAATGCTTGATTGAATGCATGGGATGACTGTGCCTGTCTTAGGTTGGTCAAGAATGGGGATGGCCTTACCCGTCATTGGGCTGAGGGTTGCATGACCCATTCCCTGTCTTAGGTTGGTCCACTCCCCTTCTTGCCTTACCCGTCACTGGCTATCCAGCCTCCTAAGCCAAAATTGGCTGGGGGGGTTGAGTGATAAGTTTTGCTTGTGGAGGCTTCCATAGATTTGCTTCAGCACTTTTTCTACCAAACGTAGTGCTGTAGGGACCAATATAAGTAGAAGAAAGAGCATTAGAGTGCAGACAATGAAGGAGCTCAAGAGCTATTTTGGTAGAGGCCCAGTACAGAAGCACACCGGCATTCCTTTTCCTTCGGCTGAATAATTCTGATAAAGGCTCAGGGCAGGCAAATTCCTGGAGGTGGAATGATGGCCGAGAATCCTGGTATCATTGACCTGGACAATGATCTCCGGGCCATCCCAAACCGCTGGGTGGAGGATCGGAGGGTCTGGCACAAGTGCCCAGTGTGTGTGGTTGGCTCCTGTGGCGGTCAGCAGAATGCAGAGGAGTATGAGCTTCAGCATGGCAGACCAATCTTTCTGGGAGCCACCTGGCTCCTTCTGCATCCTGTGGAAAAACACAAACATGCCCTCGTCCCCAGATTAGTACTGGATCTGGACCATTCCATTGACCCGTGAGAGGATCCTTCCACCTCACCATAGCATATGAATCTTTTGTTTTTGGATGCCAAAATCTATCCGCTGCAGACCTGCTCTGTGCATCTATGGTGAGAAAATTTAAAATAAAAAGTGCATGGTTTAAATAGTTTGCCGGAGTTTCTGGGTACAACTCCCCCTTTTTTATTTTTTGAAGCTGATGCTTCAGGGTACTGTGTGTCCTTTCCACAATACCTTGTCCTTGGGGATTGTAAGGAATACCTGTTTTGTGAAGGATTTGAAATTGCTTGCAGAAATGCTGAAATGCACGGCTGGTATAGCCAGTCCCATTGTCTGTTTTAATCTCTTTTGGCACTCCTGTAATGCCAAAGCATTTTAAGCAATGGGCTATAACGTGTTTAGTGGCTTCTCCAGTTTGTGCTGTTGCCATAATAAAGCCAGAATAGGTGTCTATAGAAATATGGACATACAAATATAGGTGAGTTCCATGGCAAATTGGAAGTTTCTATATGACCGCGGTCGAGTTGCTCCTGCACTAGCAGCTCTGCTGCTTGTATTTTTTCAGCTGAAAGAGGCCACTGATCCACCCATACAGGGGTATCGCTGAGCCATGTTATTGGATCTGCATGGGGAGCAGGGGGCTCAGAGGCCTCTATTAAAAATATCCTAGTCCTTGTCTGTCTCTTCTAGAGGGAGTTATGAGAGGTTGATTGATGCCCTGTCCCTTAGCCCCGAGTCCCTGTGTGGGAAGAAGTCCTTGGTCTAATAATTGGGTAGTGACTTTATCATTGGGGCTATACAGGTATACTCCCATTTCTTTCATAACATCCCCATAGATTGACTGGAAGGCCAGCAACTATATATGGTTGAAAGCTGCCACTATGATTTTCATCATCCTTCCATAACAAAATATCACTATTCTGCTCTGAATTTTGACTTTGGCCTATGCCTTGAAGGTGTGTCACTGTAGGTTGTTTAGGCCACTCATAGGGCCATTGATTACTGGCAAAAACAGATACATCAGCTCCAGTATCTAGGAGCCCTTTTATTCTTTTTCCTCTTATGGTTAATGTTAATTCTGGGCGTTTATTGCCAATGGGTTGAACCCAATACGCATCAGACGAGCCAAAACCCGCCTGACCTCTTTTATCCTTTATATATTTGTTTGGAGATTCTACTTTTGGAAGGAGAATTAATTGTGCAATTCTCTGAGGGGGTTGAATGACTGTTACGGCTGCTGGTGAATGAGCCATAATTTTTATTTCTCCCTCATAATCTGGGTCTATCACACCTGGTGCTACTAAAAGGCCTTTCATGGTGGCACTGCTTCTGCCTAATAATAATCTACACATCCAGCAGGGAGTGGTCCGTACACTCCTGTGGGAAGGGCCTGCATGCCCATCTCTGGGGTTAGTACTGTGTAGGAGGAGGGACTGAGGTCCAGTCCTGCGCTGCCTGAGGTGGCTCGATAGAGGTCACAAACGGATTTCCTTGCCTCGGGACAAAGGCTTGGAGAGCCCCGTAACACTGCTTCGGGGCCTGGGGCTGGCCCCTCCTCCCGTTTCCCTGTTCCTGATCTAGTTTATTTCCTTTTACATCTCTTTTTGACTTACATTCTCTTGCCCAATGATTGCCTCATTTGCAGCGAGGACAGAGACCCGGTTGTCTTCCCGTGTCTCCTAGCCTCTCATTCCTATTTCTGTTTTGGCACTGCCTTATCTGGTGACCCATTTGTCCACAGCCGAAACAGCTGCCAGGGGGCCCTGAAGTATTCCATGTTTTGGAAGCCTGCTGCTGGAAAAAGCACTTCTTTGACTGTTTTCCCTTGAAGTGCGGCAGCCATGGCTAACGCTTGTGTGTAAGCTGGGCCGATGTCTGAACAGAGACTAATATAATCTGAAATTGTGCCCTTTTTTCTGAAAGGGCGAAGGGCTGCCTGGCATGCAGAATTTGCATTCTCATAGGCTAATTGTTTTACAAGGAGAAGGCCCGCATCTGTATCTCCTATCAATCTGCTAGATGTTTGCATCAAACAAGAGACAAAATCTTGAAAAGGCTCATCTGGCCCTTGCCTAATTTTAGATAAATCTTCGGATCGTGCGCCCCCCTGAGGGCAGTTTCATCCAAGCTTGCTTAGCGGCAGCATTTACTCGTGCATAGGCAGCAGGATCGAAATCTAACTGCCTGTTAAGATCACTGTAGGGCCCTTCCCCCATAAGCATTTCAAAAGTTACTGGATGGTTTTGAGCTCTATTAATATCAGCTGTCTTTTGACATTGCTCTGCATATTCTGATCTCCACAATAGATAATCTCCTCCACTTAAACAGGCTCGTGCAATAACTTTCCAATCAGAGGGTGGGAGAGCACCAGCCGTAAAAGCCTCAAGCATAGTTTGTGTAAATGGAGCAGTGGCTCCATAGGATGAGCAGGCCATTTTCAGCTCTTTCAGTTGTTTGAATGCTAAAGGCTGATGAATTCTGTGCCTCACCCCTTGCTCATCCACTTCCTCAAAGACCGGACAGGCTACAAAACCCATAGTATCTTCCCCTCTCTCTGAAGCTTGTTTCAGAGCCTTTTGCGGGGGAGAAAGCTGTTTTGGTGGCAACAGCTGTCTTTGATCTGGTCTAGGTTTTAAAGGCGGGACGGCCAAGGCTGTAAGAGGCGGCGCAGGGGGATCAAGCCCCGCAACAACTGACTGAGGGGGAGTTGGAGGAGTATATTTCAATGCACCTTCAGCCATGAGCTTGCTAAAGGTTTTACACAAGGAAACCTCTGGCAGATCTAATTTTTCGGGCCTTTGTTCTTTAAGGTCTGCTAAAGAGCTGCGATCACTCTCCCATTCTTCCTCATCCGCCATTTCTGATGCAGTCTCGGGTGGTGCGGAAGGAATGACTCGACCGGCTTCAGCATTTAGACTTCCACTTTGGCCTGTGGCCGAATTTAATATCTGCCTCTCATGTCTAGGACCTAAACTATCTCTGATTAGAGTCCAAAGCCCAAAAGCGCAAGCAAAGAGCAAACGGCTATTCCCGTTTCCCATACTTATCTCTACTGTAACACTATTATGTATAGATAATGAGGTTTTAAACTTCCACTTTTAGCTAGCGAAGTAGGAAAGAGCTAGGAGCGCCCTTCGCCTGACTCAAAGGCCAAGGCGGCCTGAAAAAGCAGGCTGGAAGTCAGAGACTGAGAAAGAGACACTCCTCACGGATACCCAGTCGGGCTGTCGGGGTCTGGATCCAGACACGTGGGCCTTTGAGGAGCCGCTGAAGTGTAGCCTCAGCCTGGACTCTCGCAGTTGCCCACGGCTTTCCTCAGTCCCTCGCATCCAAGGAGGTGCCGTTGAAAGGGAATCCTGGCCTCCGCTCAGCTGATGTTCCCGGCTCCCAAGGGAGACGGGGGATCCACTGAGGGAGACACAGGGGAACCTGTCGTTCGAGACTTGAGAATGGCAGCCGGGCTAGTCCCTTTTAAGTGGCTGACGAGCACCCGATGTTGTGAGCCACAGACGGCTTTTTTTTTTTATAAGAAAAGTAAAAGAGAAAGGCAGTGTCTGTTCCCCGGGGTAATTATGCCTTTTATTATACTCACGGACTGTTGGTCCTTTTCTTCAACTCCTGTCTTTACCACCGGCCCCGCACTTTCTTGCCTGCGTGCTATGGCAGAAGTGCTTCAGATCCGCAGCGCTGTGTCTTCTCTCTTGGTGGCTCCCTGGCATTGCTCCCCCATACTCAGGCCCCACGTTGGGCGCCACTTTCTGCTGGGGCCTGCCGACAGGAGTCAAAGAGTTCCTGAGTGGGGGCGTCGGGCTGTATATACAAGACAACAGGAGGGCAAACCGTCTGGTGCAGAATGCAAAGAAGCTTTATTCTGGCATGGCTTATATACATATGAACTGCCTACAGATTAGATTCACACACCTTTCTCAAGGACCTCAATCCACTCACTTAAGTATTGCCCACAGATCAATCCAATCAGACATTAATCCAATACTTAAGTCACATACGCCTGGGGGCATCTGGTCCAGGTGGCTGGCCTTGAGATAAGACCTCCCTGCATTCCTGAGATACTTGTACCTGGAATTTAGGAAACTTTTCAAGGTTTCTTTCAGTCAGGCCCGGTTCAGGCCTTAGATGGAGACTAGGCACAAAAACACAATCAGTCCTGTCCTGTACTCTTGCTCCTTCTGTCCCAACCGCTCTCCACAGAAACAATATTTGCATGATAAGGGTCCCAGAAGGAAAAGAGAGAGACAAAAGAGTTGAAAGTCTCTTAGAATAAATAGCTGAAAACTTCCCCCAAGCTGGGGAAGGAAATAGACTTCCAGATTCTGAAAGTGCAGAGAGCACCTAACAAGAGGAACCCCGGGAACACAACACCAAGACATATAGTAATTAAAATGGCAAAGATTAAAAATAAAGAGAAATCTTAAAAGCAGCAAGAGAGAGGCAGACAGGGTTGATGAGCCTCAAGGTGTCTGAGTAGGAAGGCAAAGTGGAAACCTCCCACACACCCACAAAGGAAGCAACTACAGCAAATACAAGTAACCCTGAAAACAACCTAAAGACTACATAACAGACCACCTACACCTGGTGAAGAAGAGAAGACCACACAGAACAGGGTAAAGTGGCAGAGCCACAATTGAGTGGGACCCAAGCCCTTCCCCCATCCCAGCCCATGGGTAGGAAGAAGAGGAACTGAATGGGAAGGAGCTAGGCACCCAGGAACACCTCACACCTGGCCCTGTAAATCTGTTCCAGGAGCACAAGTCCACATTGCACTGGGTTCTGGTGATTAGCGAGACTGGACACCAGGGACAGTTGGAACACTCTGGGAGCCTGGGACACCAGCCCTCTATGGAGGGCAGGCATGCTCCCACTGCTCCCACTGAGACCCAGTGCAGGGGAGGAAGTTTGAAAAACTTGCCAGCAGTGGGAGGGGAGCCAGAGGGGTGAGGGTTGGAAGGAGGTATCTCTGCAGGAGATAGGGCAGGTGTACAATACCTCCCTAGCCCTCCCTTGGCCCAACAGGTTGTGCACTCAGGAGCCCCAGACACTACATTCCCCTCACTGATGGCTCATCCCTGAGGCACTTTTCTGGGCACCCCAATGAGCCAGCCCACTTGGCCAAGCAGTATCATACTTTGCTTCCTGGTGGGCAGAGGGAGATTCTCCCACATTTCTCAACCCTGTTTCCACCCAACTTGGGAGGTGCCTACAGGAGCCAGCTCTGAGAGCTCCTTCCTTCCCATGGGTGGCCAAGCCTCTTGCTATGTACCTCACTGCTGCTAGTGGGCATTCACATGACTCGCTGCAGCAACTGCGCACCACTGGCATGGCCTACTACTGAACAACTCACCACTGCTACTGGCCTGCATGCCCCTGCACCCTCCTGCTAAGGATATCACCCTGCCTCTGGGAGCCCACTCACCTTCCCACTGACTGCCGCCGTGCCTCCCTGCACCCTCCCATTGCGTGATTTATTGTCGCTGCTGTGCACCCTCCCACCCTCCCACCATGTGGCTTGCCATCACTGCAGAGCGCCCACACACTTTGCAACCACACAACTTGCCACCACCATGAGTCCAGGCACCCTGCTATTGTACAACTCACCATGTGACTGCCCCACCCACCCCATTAACCCAGAAGCCCTGCCATGCTGCAGGGCAGGCAGAGAGTAGCACCACTCAAAACTATCCCAATGGAAGCCACTGCTCTGATCACAAAGGACCAGCTGAAGCAAACTGCCAGCCTCAGCATACTGAGATAAACAACTGCCAGCAGATAGACAGAAAAGCAACCCCACCCATTGCCTACCAACAGCAGTGGGGCTGCACAGAAAAGGAGAACTACACACTGGAGAGGAAAATGTCCTGAGCTCCTGGGCACCACAGGACCCCTTCTTCATATAGCTATTACTCTCTAGACCAGGAAGCATAGCAGACCCATCTAATACGAAGGAAGAAACAGAAACCCTGACAAAATGAGGAGGAAGAGGAATATATTCCAAACAAAACTACATGATAAGACACCAGAAAGAGGGCTAAATGAAATGAAGATCACCAATCTTCTTGATAAAGATTTCAAAGTAAAAGTCATAAATATGCTCACTGATCTTGGGAAAAGTATTGAAGATCTCAGAGAGGACTTCAACACAGAGATATAAGAGCTGAAAAAGAGCCACTCAGAGATGAAGAATACAGTAACTGAAGTGAAGTATACTTGGAAGGGAATGAATAATAGATTGCTGCAAGTAGAGGAGACAATCAATGAGATAGAAATTAGAGAACAGGAACACAGTGAAGCTGAGGAACAGAGAGAAATAAAGATCTCTAGTAATGAAAGATAAGTGAGCTATGTGACCAATCTAAACAGAGCAATATTCACATAATAGGGGTACCAGAAGGAGAAGAGAGAGACAAAGGGATAGAAAGTCTCCTTAGGGAAATAATTGTTGAGAATTTCCCCAATCTGGGGAAGGAAATAGACACTCAGGTCATGGAAGCACAGAGAGTCTCTAACAAAAGGAACCCCAGAAAGACAACACCAAGACATATAATAATTAAAATGGCAAAGATTAAGGATAAGGAGAGAATATTGAAGGCAGCCAGAGAGAGAAAAAAGATTACATATAAGGGAAATCCCTTCAGGCTATCAGCAGACTTCTCAGCAGAATCTTTATAGGCCATAAGGGAGTGGCATGAAATATTTAATGTATTGAAAGGGAAGAACCTACAACAAAGAATTCTCTACCCAGCAAGGTTACATTCAGAATTGAAGGAGAGATTAAAAGATTCCAAGATAAATGAAAGTTAAAAAAATTCAGTACCACTGAACCAGCCTTATAGGATATGTACGCTGAGTGAAATAAGCCAGGCAGAGAAAGACAAATACCATATGATTCACTTATATGTAGAACCTAAAACAAAATGAACAAAACAGCAATAGAGTCATAAACACTGAGAAGTGACTGGATGTTACCATAGGGGAAGGGTTGGGTGGGTGGGTAAAATAAGTGAAGGGAATAAAGAGGCACAAAATCTCAATCATAATATAAATTAGGCACAGGAATGAAGTCAGCATAGAGAACATGTTCTGTAATGTCTTTCTGTGTTGACCTATAGTAACTACACTAGTTGGGGTGAGGATTTAATAATGTATATAACTGTTGAATCATTATGTTGTATACTTGAAACCAATATAATATGATATATCAACTATACTTCAATAGTAAATATCAACAACAACAAAAAACAAACAATAGAAGGCTTTTGCTCCTTCCATACACCAGTTAACAAAGCCTGATATCAGGGAACCATCTCTCTATCCTCTACCCTACTCACTCAGTGCTGCTTCATGCATATTGTTATATTATCATCATTGCTACCTTTTCACTTGGCTCCATCTTTTCCTTCCTACTGCTACTACCGTAACTCTAGCTCTTATCTTTGGAGACAGGAAAAAAGGCATAAAATAGGATAGCAAGAATATGATCAAACCTATCCATTATAATGACAAATGTACATTACTTCCCTTAAGGTTCCCCTACCAAAAGGCAAAAACACTAATTAATTTAAAATGTTAGAAAAGGAAATCCAATCTATACCACCTCTAACATAACAAATTGATACAGAAAGATGAAAAATAGAAAGATGGGCAAAGTCTGGCTAGCATAAACAAAAGATAGCACTAGTGAATAAGTGGCTATTAAATGAAGTAGAACTCAAAACAAAAAGTATTACAGGGAACAAAAAGAGCAAAGAGGGTCAAGATAAAATTATAATGAGAAAGTCTGGCCTGGAATGTAGTTAAAATTCGTACAGGGCAAAGTGTATCCAAAATACAAGACAAAATACAAACAGTTATAAGGGGATAATTTAACAAAAACCATTGCCAGACTATGATAATGAAATAAAACAAAAATAAGGTCATAGAAAACTTAAACTATATAGTTAATATGGTCGAGTTAGTAAATATTTATGGAGCTATGTACCTATAAAATGTTTATCCACTGGGTAAACTTTTTCTTTTTAGTGTATTTTTTAATTACCTTGGTGGTACAGATAATGAGTTTATTTTTAAAAAATAAATCCTACTATATTTACTTTGGTGTAACCTAATTTTTTTAATTCAACAATATCATATTTCACCGAACAGCATAACCAAACATCCTTCCATATCATTTCATACAGATAGTCTAGTTCATTCTTTTCAGTTGGTGTACAGTATTTAATAATTCCTCCATTAATGGAATTGCCTCCATTTTTACTTTTTAGATAATGCTTCAGTGAGGATCTTTGTAGATACATCCTGGTGAACTTGCACAAATATTTTTGTAGGATAGATTCCTGAAAGTACAACCATTGGGTTAAGGAATATACACTTTAAAATTGTCCCCAAAATAATTTCCACCACCTTACAATTTCCCCATCCATATATGACGGATAAATGCCATTATGTGCCATATTTGCCATTTTCCTCAAACTCTCACCAACTCTGAATATTATCAGTATTTTTGAATAATTTGACATTTAAAAAATTTTAACCACTGAAACATTTTCTTTTACTCCTGATTTTGAAGTCATTTCAGACTTAGAGAAAAGTTGCAAGAATTGTGCAAAGAATTCCCATATACCTTTCATATTCCCCACTTGTTAATATTTGCTTTATCTTTCTAATTACACACATACATACACATATACACAGGTTATTTTTTCTGAACCAATTGGAAGTAAATTGTGGACATGATGCCCCATTTCTCCTAAATACTTCAGTGTGAATTTCCTCAAAGTCTCTTCCATAACCATGGTACAATCATCAAAATCAGGAAGTGCATGCTGGCATTATACTGCCACCTAATCCACAGGCCCCATTCACATTTCTTTAATTGTCCCAATAATGTAATTTATGGGACACACACACAGACACACACACAAGTTGTGATCCAGGATCCAAACCAGGATAACATGTTAGGTTTAGTTCTGTCTCTTTAGGCTCCTTTAATCTGGAATAATTTCTGACTTAATTTACCTTTTATGATCTTGGCATTTTTTGAGTACAGGCCAGTTATTTTATAGAATATAGCTCCGTTTGATTTTGTGTGCTGTTTCCTCATGATTTGATTCAAGTTATGCATTTTTGGCCTGAATACCACAGAAATGATGCTTTGTTCTCAGTGCATTATCAGGAAGTACATGAAGTGGATTTGTCCCATTACTGTTGATGTTAAGTTTGAGGACTTCATTAAGAGGGTATCTGCCACATTTCTCTGCTGTAAATTTGCTATTTTCTCTTTTGTAATTAATAAATATCTTGTGCTTGGACAACTTCTGCTTACCCTTTAGATCTCAGTTCAGACATCATTTGTCGAGGGAGGCTTTCAAGAACTACCTGCTATCCCAAAGACTAAGTCAGTTCTGCTTCACAATTGAGGAACAAATAAAAAAATAACTAATGCTTACTTGAAAGAATATTCAATCTTGTTAGCATATTAATGCAACAGATATACGATTTTTTCTATCGAATTAGGAAAAAATTCTAAGATAATACTTTGTTTGCATTAAAGAAGCTACTGTCATACACGGCTAATGATAGTTATATTGGTACAATTTGCACGAAAGCAATTTAGCATTATGTCTTAAAAATTGTTCATACCCTCTGACCCAGTGATTTTGCTTCAGAGAACAAATGCTTAGAAAACAACTCAAAATGAAAACAGAATTATTCCATTAGTTCAACACCATTTAAGCATATGCCCTGCTGTGTGCTAGGCATTGGTGAAAACACAATCCCTGACCTAGAGGAATTTATAATTTTAGCAAGAGATGTTTCTCAAAGCTCTGTTTCTAATAGCACATAATTAAAGGCAATCTAAATTCCCAACGTTGGTAAATGGTTAAAAACTTTTTTTATTACAGCCATATGAGAGAATATTATGTTGAAATAAAGTTATTTAATAACATGGAGATACATTTATGCTGTAGTATCCTAAACTGTATACCAAATGTGACCTCAACTGTTGACAAGTATGCATAGAAAAAAATAATAGGAAATGTGTCAAAATGTTAAGTGATTATTTTAGGGTGATTTTTTTGCCCTCCCTATACTTTTCTAGGCTTTCAAAGTATTCTATAAGTGGTATGTTGTGTTTTTAATCAGAAAAGCAAGAAATTAACAAGTAAATTCTACTTTAAAAAAAACATGGTAACTCATCTTTTCCTCTGTGACTAATAACTTTTATGTTTAAGTCAAACAGTATATAAGGCATTCACTTCTCTATGGAAACTCAGCTATATGGCAATACCTAATGGTTGTTGCATTTTAATATCTTATATCCACATAACTTCTAGCATTTCTCATGTGATGGTATTATATTTGTAGCTCCCCTGCCAAAAGAATGGTTTACTATAAATTCATCTGTGCCATGTTCAAATTATTTTTAAAGTGTGACACTTGACAATGCTATAACCTCCCTCTTTTTTATTTTTTATTTTATTTTCATAAGAACACTTAACATGAGACATACCTCAACACACTTTTATGTGTGCAATACAATATTCTTGACTGTGGGTACAATGTTGTATAGTTGAGTGTAAAACTTACTCAATTCGTTCTGGTCAGTACTGGGTTTTTTGGGGGATTTCAAAACATTTATTTTAAAGCATTTTTATACAGTGTCCAGTATATTTAGATTTTTTTTATTAAGGTATTATTGATATACACTCTTATGAAGATTTAACATGAAAAACAATGTGGTTACTGCACTCACCCATATTATAAGTCCCCCCCCATACCCCATTGCAGTCACTCTCCATCAGTGTAGTAAGATGCCACAGAGTCCCTGTTTGTCTTCTCTGAGCTACACTGTCTTCCCTGTGAACCACACACACCATTTGAACCAATCATGATAGCCCACAATCCCCTTCTCCCTCCCTCCCCACCCGCCCTCCCGCACCCCTCCCCTTTGGCAACCACTAGTCCCTTCTTGGAGTCTCTGAGTCTGCTGCTTTTTCGTTCCTTCAGTTTTGCTTCATTGTTATACTCCACAAATGAGGGAAATCACTTGGTACTTGTCCTCCATCTGGCTTATTTCACTGAGCATAATATCCTCCAGACCATCCATGTTGTTGCAAATGGTAGGATTTGTTTTCTTCTTATAGCTAAATAACATTCTATTGTGTATATGTATCACATCTACTTTATCCATTCATCTACTGATGGACACTTAGGTTGCTTCCATATCTTGGCTGTTGTAAATAGTTCTGCAGTAAACATAGGGGTGCATATGTCTTTTTGAACATGAGAAATTATATTTTTGGGGTAAATTCCTAGGAGTGGAATTCCCTGGTCAAATGGTATTTCTGTTTTAGTTTTTTGAGGAACCTCCATTTTGCTTTCCGCGATGGTTGAAATAGTTTACATTCCCACCAGCAGTGTAGGAGGGTTCCCCTTTCTCCGCATCGTTTCCAGCATTTGTTGTTCCTTGTGTTTTGAACGTTGTCCATCCTAACTGGTGTGAGGTGATATCTCATTGTGGTTTTAATTTGCATTTCCCTGATGATTAGTGATGTGGAGCATCTTTTTAAGTGCCTGTTGGCCATCTGAATTTCTTCTTTGGAGAAGTGTCTGTTCAGATCCTCTGCCCATTTTTTAATCAGGTTATTTTCTTTTTGGGTGTTGAGGCGTGTGAGTTCTTTATATATTTTGGATGTTAACCCCTTTTCAGATATGCCATTTACAAATATATTCTCCAATACTGTAGGCTGCCTTTTTGTTCTGTTGATGGTGTCCTTTGCTGTCCAGCTTTTTAGTTTGATGTAGTCCTGTGTGTTCATTTTTGCTTTTGTTTCCCTTGCTCGAGGAGATGCCTTCAGGAAGAAGTTGTTCATGCTTATATTCAGGAGATTTTTGCGTATGTTGTCTTCTAAGAGTTTTATGGTTTCATGATTTACATGCAGGTCTTTGATCCATTTTGAGTTTACTTTTGTGTATGGGGTTAGACAATAATCCAGTTTCATTCTCTTGCATGTAGCTGTCCAGTTTTACCAACACTAGTTGTTGAAGAGGCTGTCATTTCCCCATTTTATATCCATGGCTCCTTTATCATATATTAACTGACCATATATGCTTGGGTTTATATCTGGACTCTCTAGTCTGTTCCATTGGTCTATGGTTCTGTTCTTCTGACAGTACCAAATTGTCTTGATTACCCATGGCTTTGTAGTAGAGCTTGAAGTTGGGGAGCATAATCCCCCCGTTTTATTCTTCCCTCTCAGGATTGCTTTGGCTATTTGGGGTCTTTTGTGATTCCATATGAATTTTAGAACTATTTGTTCTAGTTCCTTGAAGAAGGCTGTTGGTATTTTGATAGGGATTGCATTGAATCTGTAGATTGCTTTAGGCAGGATGGCCATTCTTCCTGTCCATGAGCACGGGATGTGTTTCCATTTATTGGTATCTTCTTTAATTTCTCTCATGAGTGTCTTATAGTTTTCAGAGTATAGGTCTTTCACTTCCTTGGTTAGGTTTATTCCTAGGTATTTTATTCTTTCTGATGCAATTGTGAATGGAATTGTTTTCCTGATTTCTCTTTCTGCTAGTTCATCATTAGGGTATAGGAAAGCAACAGATTTCCGTGTATTAATTTTGTATCCTGCAACTTTGCTGAATTCAGATATTAGATCTAGTAGTTTTGGAGTGGATTCTTTAGGGTTTTTTATGTACAATATCATGTCATCTGCAAACAGGGACAGTTTAACTTCTTCCTTGCCAATCTGGATGCCTTTTATTTCTTTGTGTTGTCCGTTTGCCATGGATAGGACCCCCAGAACTATGTTGAATAAAAGTGGGTAGAGGGGGTATCCTTGTCTTGTTCCCAATCTTAAAGGAAAAGCTTTCAGCTTCTCGCTGTTAAGTATGATGTTGGCTGTGGGTTTGTCATATATGGCCTTTATGATGTTGAGGTACTTGCCGTCTATACCCATTTTGTTGAGAGTTTTAATCATGAATGGATGTTGAGTTTTGTCGAATGCTTTTACAGCATCTATGGAAATGACCGTGTGGTTTTTGCCCTTTTTGTTGATGTGATGGATGATGTTGATGGATTTTTGAATATTGTACCATCCTTGCATCTCTGGAATAAATCCTACTTAATCATGGTGGATGATCTTTTTGATGTATTTTTTAATTCAGTTTGCTAATATTTTGTTGAGTATTTTTGCATCTGTGTTCATCAGGAATATTGGTCTATAATTTTCTTGTTTTGTGGTGTCTTTGCCTGGTTTTGGTATTAGAGTGATGTTGGCCTCATAGAATGAGTTTGAGAGTATTCCCTCCTCTTCTACTTTTTGGAAAACTTTAAAGAGGATGGGTATTAGGTCTTCACTAAATGTTTGATAAAATTCATCAGGGAGACCTTCTGGTGCAAGGCTTTTGTTCTTAGGTAGTTTTTTGATAACCAATTCAATTTCATTGCTGGTAAATAGTCTATTCAGCTTTTCTGTTTCTTCTTGGGTCTGCTTTGGAAGGTTATATTTTTCTAGAATGTTGTCCATTTCTTCTAGGCTATCCAGTTTGTTAGCATGTAATTTTTCATAGTATTCTCTAATAATTATTTTGTAATTCTGTGGTGTCTGTAGTGATTTTTCCTTTCTCATTCCTGATTCTGTTTATGTGTGTAGACTCTCTTTTTTTCTTCACAGTTCTGGCTAGGGGTTTATCTATTTTGTTTATTTTCCCAAAGAAGGAACTCCTGCTTTCATTGTTTCTTTCGATTGTTTTATTCTTCTTGATTTTATTTATTTATGCTGTAAACTTTATTATGTCTGTCCTACTGACTTTGGGCCTCATTTGTTCTTCTTTGTCTAGTTTCATTAATTGTTCTTTTTTCCTGAGGTAGGCCTATATGGCACTATACTTCCCTCTTAGCATGGCCTTTGCTGCGTTCCACAGATTATGCGGTGTTGAATTATGGTTGTCACTTTTCTCTGTATATTGCTTGATCTCTGTTTTTATTTGGTCATTGATCCATTGTTTATGTGGGAGCATGTTATGAAGCCTCAATGTGTTTGTAGTCTTTTTCATTTTCTTTGCGTTATTCATTTCTAGTTTCTCACCTTTATGGTCTGAGAAGCTGGTTGGTACAATTTCAATCTTTTCGAATTTACTAGGGCTCTTTTTGTGGCCTAGTATATGATCTATTCTCGAAAATGTTCCATGTGTGCTTAAGAAGAATGTGTATTCTGTTGCTTTTGGGTGTAGAGTTCTGTAGATGTCTGTTAGGTCCATCTGTTCTAATGTGTTGTTCAGTGCCTCTGTCTCCTTACTTATTTCTGTCTGGTTATTCTGTCATTTGGAGTGAGTGGAGTGTTGAAGTCTCCTAGAATTAATGCACTGCATTCTATTTCCCCTTTTTATTCTGTTAGTATTTGTTTCACATATGTAGGTGCTCCTGTGTTGGGTGCATAGATATTTATAATGGTTAGATCTTCTTGTTGGATTGACCCCTTTAGCATTATGTAATGTCTTTCTTTGTCTCTGTGACTTTCTTTGTTTTGAAGTCTATTTGGTCTGATACAAGTACTGCAAGACCTGCTTTTTTCTCCCTATTATTTGCATGAAATATCTTTTTCCATCCCTTCACTTTCAGTCTGTGTATGTCTTTGGGTT